>JAQJVL010004951.1:0-39621 GCA_035578905.1 Stictocephala bisonia
TAAATATATGTAAAAAGTTACTAATACACCAAAGGATTTTTTATATGGATATGAATGTTATAAGAAATAATTTTTTTATGGAAGATGTTGGGGATCAGCTAACTTACCTGATAAGAAAAGTCCACAAATACAATACACAGGTTAAACCAATAAAAACACAATAAATTGCCAATTTGTTCAACTATCCTAACCTGCTGTGTCTTTAATACATTTAACCTGTGTATTGTAGCATCACTGAACTTGTTTTCTCAGGTGAGTTTGCTGATACGTTTCTCTTATATATATTATTAAATGCTGGCCTATAACGTAGCCTCAAATTAAAAAAAAAATATAGTAAGTACAGGTAACGTTGATAACCACCGTTAGTAGATAAACAACTACCATCTCAATCTTCTTGTTATTTTGTAACTTTTCCAAATATACTTTTACTCACCGATATGATAATTGACTTATTTTTACAATTATTCTTTTTAAACAAATCCTAATTCAGTATATTATAAAATAGTCACATCATTTTGATTTTTCAAATCAAAGCGACCTTCAAAAGGTCTTTGGTTAATATTTTAACTTTTTAACATAACTTAACTGCTACAATTTTTATTAATATTCAGTCTTCTTTGAAGGTACAAAACTAACTTAAGTAATCAATCAACAGCTTTGTTGGTTTTGTTCTTGTAGTCATCTTTTGTCGAATTGTTTTTCTGTTCTTCCTCTAGTTTACTCAGTTGGATGAGCTTTCTTCTGTGTTTCTGTGAATGCAAGTGCCCTTCTAACTGCTGAGGACTTTCAAACAGTCGATCACACTTCTCGCATTTTACAAGCTGAAACAAATGACAGATATACCTATAAGATGATATTCTCTCTTAAAGGGGATATTACACGGTCAATCTTGCTTGGTCAATTTCTTCTATCGAGGAAGACCGAGCGTTTAATACCTCAGAATTTACTCAATTCTGCTCGCTCTAGGAAGATTGAGTAAATCAAGTTAGTTTTCCATTTTTTTGTAAGATTATGAGGAATTGAGCAGAGGGTGTCAGGTTTCTAAATTCAATCTAGTCATTCTGCACTAGCACTACAATACCCCAACCCGCTTACGGTTCCTCCTCACTAAACATGTTGCGGACCAATTGTGGGAATACTCACTATTAAGGAGTTGAGTTGTTTAAAAACGATGTAAATAATTAAACAATCCAATAAATTAAAAGTTTATTTGTGAGGCCTTCCAATATCAAAATAATCATTTTCAAATGATCATATCAAAATCAATAATCCGAAGGCCTCAAAAATAAACTTTTAATTTATTGGATTGTTTTATTATATACTCTTAAAAAGGTTACACTGTTTTTAGTGAGTTCGCCACAATTAGAATATATAGACAAAAATTAAAAACAAAATGTTTGGGGATACAATTGTCAAGAAATTAAAAGAGGTAGATTCAAATGTTAACAAAATGTTTAAACTTACAATGATAAACTTTCTAAAACCGGTATTCCCTAAAATGTTTGTACCACCCCCTCCTGTTGAAATGGAAGGTTCCCCGCTTACACATTAAATTGTACGAAATGTTTAACACACTAAAAACCTTATTAAATTGAACAAAATTATTTATTTCTACTTTTAAAAGATTACTGATGTATAACATTTTAAGTTTTAATTTACATCATAAAGAAGTTCTGGTAAGAGGAAAAGAAGTTAATCTGTTGGCGAGATGGATGAGCTTGCATTTTCACTGGTCTCATATCGTAGTTTCATATCTTATTTCCAACTGGTCTCACGCTCCCTAGACTTGCTTTCACAGCCCCTTCCCCTGCTATCCATATCCCCCGGTTTTGTAACCCCTATTTTGAATTTACATGAACAGTTTTATGTCTAGTGGAAACTTCTCAAGCAAAATTGTCAGTCACTCAAGCTTCCTCGAGTAAACAAAATTAATCAAGCAAGATTAACGATGTAATACTTCTCAATCTTAGAACTTAGGCTTAAGCGGCCGGTGTCATAACTAGAATCTACATTTTCCGGTGACAACCGCGTCAAGGTACTATTTACAAGATGACCAGATGTTTCACCCATACTGTGATGTGGCATCCTCAGTGGTTTCTCTAAGACTCAGTTGTAGTCTCAGAGAAACCACTGAGGATGCCACATCACAGTATGGGTGAAACGTCTGGTCATCTTGTAAATATTGTAGATAGTACCTTGACGCGGTTGACGCAGAAAATGTAGATTCTACTTAATACTTCTCAACTTAGTTTTATTTAATCTCAACTGCAGTAGTAATACTAAAATAAAATAAAACAGTGTGCATATCGTAGTTAAGCTGCACTTAAAGGACAAATGTAGATGATTGATTTAATCTATACTTATAAAAGGCAAAGCCCTCACTGACTGACTGACTCACTCACTCATCACTAATTCTCCAACTTCCCACATTCGTAGAGAGCTGAAATGTTGTACACTGTTTCTTTAGGTCTTAAATAGGACAACTAAGTATTTTGATTGGATCTTTGATTGGAGTAAAGTATTTTCATCTTGGTAAAGTACTCATAAGGGGTAGAAACCACCTTTAAAGATTGCTCCATAAGGATAACATTGGGTTGATTTTAGTAAATTAATAACAGCTGTTTTGTAAATAAACAAACATGTCTATTTTGAATGTTTGACATTATACTATTGATGCATTAAGAGTTTAATCTTCAGCTGTCAAACAAAACAAGTGAAATGAAAATGTTTGAAATAGGCTAAGTAATACCATTGAGTATTTAAACTAATAAATAGGCAGAAAAGCAAGAAATGTGAGTGAAATACTGTAAATAAATTGAGTACCTATTGTGATTTTATGTTATATAGTCAATCTACTATTGTTTGTAGTCAAAATTCACATGCCGAGGCCGAAGTCTATCGAGCGCAGCGAGCGTCGGGGGTGGCCCGCGAAGCGTGCAGGGATGTCCCCTAGTTATATATATACACATACAGGTAGTCCTCGTTATACGCGGTCCCGATTTACGCGGTTTCGCTTATACGCGGATGGGCCGGACCCCCCACCAACACCAACCCACCAACATTCCAACATTCCACATTCCTCAGGCGCGCCCCACCCGTCTATCTGTCTCTTTCTCTCGAGCACTGTTGTTTATTTATTCGCATTAGTGGTGTACAATTTACTTCTTGTGGCGTGACATTGTGAACAATATTGTTGTGAGTTGTGTTATAATGTCGGGAAAAGGTGAGAAGAAACAGATAGATGTAAGTAATAAACGTGTTAGACATTCTCTTTCTTTAGAAGTTAAACTTGAAGTTTTAAAACGTCTCGATAAAGGGGAGCGTATAATTGATATCCACCGAGTGATGGGCCTTCCAGAGTCATCTATTAGGACAATCCAATCAAATGCTGAAACTATTCGTAAGAGTGTGCAGTTTTGTACAAATTTAAGTTTAGCACGTATATCTAAGTCCAGATCTGATTCGATGGAGAAAATGGAAAAATTACTGTCAAACTGGATTGAACATTATAATCAGCTCCATGCACCCATTTCGATGGCAGTCATCCAAGAGAAAGCAAGAGCTATCTATACAGAAATTACTAAGGATGATCAAAACGCCCCAGACTTTAATGCCAGTAAAGGGTGGTTTGACCGTTTCAAGGCACGCAACGCTTTTCACAGTTTAAAATTAACAGGTGAGGCGGCATCGGCAGACAATGTAGGCGCTGAAACTTTTAAGCTATTTTAAAAAACTTTTAAAAAAATTTTATTGAAAAGGAGGGGTATACGGCCAAACAGGTTTTTAACCTTGACGAAACTGGCCTATTTTGGAAGCGAATGCCAAGCAAAACATTTATTTCTATTGAGGAGAAAACTGCTCCTGGATTTAAAGCTGCTAAAGATCGCTGCACATTACTCTTTGGTGCAAATGCTTCTGGGAATTTCAAACTTAAACCACTGATGGTTTACCATTCAGAAAACCCCAGAGCACTAAAAGGCTGTGACAAATATATGTTACCTGTATTGTGGAGGTCGAGTAAAAAAGGCTGGATGACGGGTAAAATATTTCATGATTATATTTCAGTAGTGCTGCAAAATGATTTAAAAGTGTATTGCTATGAAGAAAAGATTCCTTTTAAAATTTTGATTCTGGTAGATAATGTTCCAAGCCACCCTCCTGAAATGAGTAAAATAAATGAGAACATTAAAGTTATGTTTCTACCACCAAACACTACGTCCATATTGCAGCCTATGGACCAAGGTGTTATTACAGCTTTTAAAGCCAACTATCTTAAACATACATTTTCTTTACTGATTAAAACTTGTGATGCTGATGATAAATTATCTATTAAGGACTTTTGGAAACAGTTCAACATCAAAATGGCTATTGATATCATAGGCAAATCCTGGAATGAATTGAAACCTAAATGTATGAATGGTGTTTGGAAAAATTTGTGGCCAGAAATCGTCAAATATGATGTAGAAATTACTGAAAATGTCAGAACAACGTCAAAAGATATTGTGGATATGGCACAGCATGTGGGATTCACAGACGTAGAAGAAGCGGATGTTGATGAATTGATTACACTACAAGAAGAGCTAAGTAGTGTTAAAAGTAGCTTTACTAGTCAAGGTTTTAACACTTTCAGGTAACACTTTGAATGGCAGAGGCTTTCTGTATGATTAATAACACTTTAAATTATTTTGAAGAGAACGACCCAGATGACACGAGGAGTGCTAAGGTTAAAAGGGAAGTTGAGAATGTGATTAAGTGTTATCGTGAACTATACTGTATAACAATAAATTAAAAACAACAACCCAGCTCTCGATTAAGACATTTTTCTCCCAAACAGCTGAAAAGGTACAAACACCTGGTAAGCAGACGTCAGACGTAAACAAAGGCGGGCAGTCTGACCCTCTCAGCCCAGTGGCAGGCACATCAAAAGATTGAACTACTGTATATGATGTACTTTTTTAGTTATGTACTGTACAGTACTTTTATTACTTTTTAATATCCTTTTCTCTTTGAATTTAATTTTTAATTAAAGTATGCCTATATACATTTATACTGTACGTTCTTATTTTTTTTGTTCATGTAGTAGTCAAATTTGAATTCAATAAAAGGTGTTGATGAATTATTATAGGCCTACATTTTTATTATATTTCCAAAACAATTAATTATTCTTTTGATAATCGTATGATATTGTAGTTTGAATTGCGTACAGTACTAATAAGCAGTAGGCCGGCCTGCTGTGGCTACAGTGGCGTAACCCGCTTTAGCTCCGACTCGTTATATGCGGTTTCGTTATAAGCGGCGCTTAGGCGGAACGTATCTACCGCGTATAACGAGGACTACCTGTACAAAGCATGACAGAATATAAAAATATATCATACAATTAAACAGTTTGTATTTTATAGATTGCAAACATCTAAACCAAACTAACAATATATTGGGTATATATCCAATTACTGATGAGTTACAACTTAGCTACTTAGAGTGAATTGTCATACATACATAAACTGTTAAAAGTACAAAACAACTCAGCTAAGAAAAGTTCTATTAATTAGGTGAAATAAGCATATTTTTAAAATTATTAAAATCATGATAACACCAAGTCCATTTTCACATTAGTGTACTCAAATGTTGTTTGACGTTTGTAAAATATAAAAGCTTTATAAAAGTAACTTAAGCACTAATTATTATATTTGGAATAGACTTTGAGGGATGAAAAAGGAGTTTTTTCAACTAAGTCTTTTTGTAATACAAATGTTCTAGTGGGGGGGGGGGGCTGGGATTGGTCATATTCTTCATAAGACCAATTGTTTACAGATAAACCGATATCATACATAATTTTGCTTATTCACATTATTTTTTACAGTAAAATTATATTTGCTTTGTGATTTTATCACTATTGTAATGGAGATGTTAATTGCTAAGTGCAATTCATTTTTTCCAATGCTTATAAAGTATTAAAAATTTTTCTAATTAAAAAAATTATTTTAAATAGAAACACCAACAAACAAAAAAAAACCATAAGCAATAAATATAAATAGCAATATTAAAGAATTTATCTAAATTTAAATCATTAAAATCAGCTAATGAACAAATGTTCAGGATTATCAGTAGAACATTTGTTTCTTGACCTGAACACATTAACATTGGTATTGTGCAGAGTACCTGATATTTCAGATTTATTTCAATCAATGTTAGAAAACCACTAATGAATATCACTTGTTCACGTATTAAACAGTATTATTATCCCTTATTTAACCCAAAACTACTTCTAACCCTTTCATATTTCAGTAAAGTAGGGTTCAAAGGTGTGAAAGTAGCTAAATGCTCGATTACCTTATGTACTACTTTGGAGGGAGGTAGAAGTTCGTCAGGTTGGATTGGGCTTGGTTTGCCGTCCAACATTGCTTCAACAACGGAGTACGTCTTGTCTCTCACTTCCTCATTCCACTTGGTGACGTCTGTCCCATCCAGGGAGTACAAGGGCGGAACCTAAACAAACAAAAAATGAGCAAAAAAAGTTTAGAATGCATCGTGCATTAACCTTACAACTAGATTCGTAAGTATTAACGCTTTGTAAATCATTTAGAAAATCAAAACGAATAAATGCTTACTTGCGCAACATCTAAATCAGTGGTTCTCAATCTTTTCCTAGCTGTGTACCATTACCAATTTGTTGAATTAAATTCTACCGCTTGAATGTATTGTAATCACTAGAAAGGTTTGAGTCACTAGACCTGTCTGGAAGTTTGAGAAACTATCATTTTGGATAAACTAAAATATAAACAAATCTTAGTTACGGTACGCGTCGAGATCAACTAAATGGTTAAATATGGACCCTTTTGAAATTTGCAAATCATATACCTTAAATTTTGGTGTACTCCTCACAAATTTTTGGGTACTTTCAGTTTGAGAACCACTGATCTATAAATAATAGAAAAAAGAAAGACCGAGGGGGGAAACGAAAATAAGATGGGAAATCAGTCTCTTAACCAATTTGTAATTATCGATTTATAATTTTACAAGTAATAAATTTCTAACAAACAAGGAAATAAATAGGTTCAAAGGAAATATTGAATTAAAAATGTTATAGTTGATTGTCAGTTCTGCCAAACATGTTATATTTGTCTTCTTTATCACATGAACACTTATCTGGCACTTTGCCTTGTCTCCTGACTATATATGGCTGGTCAGCCTTGAACATTTAGCATTTGATGATTGTGACCAAGTTCATTGTTCAATGCCAGCAGGTTGTTCCTCCCAATGAGTTGCATCACTTTAATTGTGTTCATGAAATTGTTTGAAATATTCTCAGTTTGTTCTTGAATAAGTGAGCACAGTAAACACTTTAATGGTCTATAAATATACTATATTACTAAATATGAAACAAAATAAAATAGGATTTATTTTCCAAAAAATAACAGAATCAGATAAAATATTGTTTTACATGGATAAAGGAGTTGTTTTGATAACGAAAACACAAAACATAGGTTTACATATTTTGAAGGATTCGGTCTTTAATAGCAATCATAAAACTTGAAGATTCAATTTCTAGTGACCATAAGATGTTTTTGTAAAAAACTGACATATATTGTAATTTTTTACAGTTAAATACAGTGTATAAAACTTTAAATGCCATTTTTTACGATTTTAATTTTTTTTAAAATCATAATAACAACTCCTGGTCCTCTAGATTAGACCTTAATAATTGTTCACTGATTATAATGATAAACACGAACCTTAGCATTGAAGTAGAAACCCATGTTTTAGATGGCTAGATTTCTTTGCCATTAGGTTATTTCCAGCAATGGCTTGGCAAGTTTGGTAAACAACCATGTTAATAAAATATATATAATGAAAAATATTTACACAATACTGATAACACAAACAAAACAAAGTAATAAAAAGAAATAGATTTTGACAAATTAAATTGGTTAAAGAAATGACTAAATAGGCAAGCAGCCTACATTTAAGTCAGAAGATGCTACCATTATGTCAGGATGCAGATGGATCTAGATTATATCTCTAGAATGGTAGTATTTGCCCATCTGGATTATACCTCTGGATACTTCCAGATTACAACGGCACCTTATATAATGAAACCCTTCAGCCGACTGACAGTGTTTTCGACCTTCAGCCTGGAGTGACATTGACAGCCAAATGATAAGTGCTTAACAGTGGCGTACTTATCGAAGGTTGACTATTCCTAAGGTTTATCAATTACCCAATAGCCAGGGTGCCCACATAAAAGGACCTACAGCTTTATGTGGAATAGGAACCACGGAATAGGAACCAAAACATCTGAGCCTTGACTACCATCCAACATCAACACCCCAGATTTCTCTAGTAGTGTCCACGTCGATGGCAACCATTGAGCAGATGCTGTGTTAGTATTAACAGAACCAAGCATAGAACCTACATAAATAAAAGTAACAATTATTGACTTCTTTGTAGTCTACAGAGTGGGATTGCCTTATTATTTAGGACCCTCATGGGGCATCACTGCCGGTGTGGTGGCTCAGTAGCTAAGACTTTGGATTGCAGAGAGCAAAGTCCAAGGTTCGAATCCCCACTGAGCCCACAGTTTACTCCACACATAGGCTTTCAAGCCCAAGTAAATTGGCGAGTGAAGTTAAAAAAAAAAAAGGAATAAATAAAAAAAAAACTATAGCAAGTGTCGGCCACTGGTTGTCCCAGATCTTAACTTTGTAATTTCTCTGAGACAATGTACACGTACTTCTTTATAAGGTAACCTAGTCTTCCTAAACCTTTTCAGCAATGGAAATGTTGATAGATTTTTGGTCTTGAGCTAAGTTTCTCCAGAAATGTAAATATTGACGGTATCTTTGCATTCAGGTCTGTTGCTGAAGTAAACTACCTGGATAGTATAAATATTCGACTAATGTGCCCAACCTATAACAGAACGTACATTCACAATGAGTTGTGCTGTGTTCACATCCTGTGAACACGTCCCTTTATGGGATTGTGTAAGAATGTGATTCATTTGTCCATCAGACAGCTGGACACAGTGTGTTTATTGTAACAATGGTTACAAGGAAAGGGGCTGGGAACATTGCCTATGGTACTACAGAACTGCAATGAAAGAACTTGTCGAAATCATGCAATTTCACATAGTTGAACATTCAATTGTTTCCTCATTTTACTAGCCCCAATGTCAATTTTGGAAAGTGTAAAACACAATTAAACGTTCTACTTTCATGAATACATTATTACATCTGCATACAAGTTTTTGAAATGTTAGAATACGCTTTGACAGGTGTAAAGAAACTCCTGTCATCTTCAGATGTTACCTGCTACCTTATCCTGAATTTCAATTAAATATACTGTACAGAGTGAATCAAACAATAAACTAGTTTGTTGAACCCACCCAATACGTGTAAAGGTAGTTTGTTGAACCCACCCAATACGTGTAAAGGTAGTTTGTTGAACCCACCCAATACGTGTAAAGGTAGGTGGGGAGTTGATACTACAGTACTATGGGTGGGCGAATATCTCCTGTTAATACTAACACAGCATGCAAAAATATACATGATGTTTCCTATTACCGTACCTTACATTGTTACCTATTATATCTAAAATTTATAAAAAAGCCAGCTGTTATCAATTGGTTAAATACATTGAAAGAACAAAATATAATTATTGTTTGTTTGATTGAAATGTAGACCAAAGCAGTAGAATGTAGAATGAAGACAAGAATTTTAATAGCAGTCAAAACTTTATTTTTACAAACAGTTTAAAAAATCTCCAACAAATTAACAGTCATTAACAATACATTGACAACAAACAAACTCAAAATGAATTTTAATGCCTTTGGTTTTTAACTATATTTTTCTACAGTACAGCTCTCAAAAGTGGCTAATCAGATAAGTATATTTAAACAAAAAAAATGTTTAGTAAATGGATATTACCATTGATTTTACTATACATAGAGTTTATATAGTAAAATCAATGATATTACTAAACACAGGTGTCATATGTTTAAAGTACTAAGTCAGTCATAATTGGCAAACTATGTTTTAGTGCAGGGGTTCTCAAACTTCCTGTACTCGAGGACCCCTTCAATTATTTATGTGGTCATTGCGGACCCCTCAAAACTAGCCTATTTTAGTATTTTTAAAATTTACCATCTTAAAATAAAAAAACATTTATTCTAATAAGCTGTGGACTGGAAAAACATAAATTAAACCTTGTAATTTAGTTTTCATATATTTTATTTATATTGAAGTAAACACTGTAATGTAAAAAACATGAATGAAATAAGTATAAACTAAGTATACCGGTGTTACAACAGACTTTAAATGAAATATTGAAATAAAAATGTTGTCAGTTTGTTTACCTTTACTTTAGTGAGAACAATGGTACTGCTTTTTGCTTTTGACTATCCCTAAAATGTTGGGATTTATTTTAGACAGCTTTAGCCTTAAATCAGTTTCAATGTTCTTCAGTCTGTTTCTTTTTGCTGGCTTTAGGTTGCACAGTTCAGAAAAGGTTCGTTCACACAAATATGTGGTACAAAACGGCACAATATGTTCGAGGGCTTTTTTGGCAAGTTCTGGTACCTCAGCTTGTGCAAGTAGCCAAAACCTTGCCAAGTTATTTTCTTGATAAACAATCTCCCAGGCTCTGCTGCATGAGAGTTCCACCAATTGGTCTTGCTCAGAATCAGATAGATCGATAAGTGCACCAATACTTCTCTTCTTGAATGGATATTTAATCCAATCATCATTAGGATTAGGTTGAGGAAAGTAGCTTCTTAGACTCTGAGCTAGGCCTGTCAAATGTTCAGCAAACAGTTCTTTTGTATTTGCAGGCATCACTTCTTCAGATGTTGTCAAGAATTCTTGCAACGTTGTAAAAGAGTTGTATGAGTTTTTAAGCATACGATCAGACCACAGATGTAGTTTTTCTATCATAGCTTCTACTTTTTCTTCTACACGGAATATATCAGTGTCAGATCCTTGAAGTTTCATATTTAGAACGTTCAACTGCTGGAAGATATCTGCCAGATATGCAACCTTGCTCAACCACGCAAAGTCACACAACTTGTCTGTGAGGGAAAAGTTTTTATGTTTTTCATCCAGAAAAAATATTCTAATTTCATCACGCAATTCAAAAAAACGTGTAAGGACATTTCCTCGGGACAGCCAGCGAACTTCAGTGTGAAGTAAGAGTTGTACATGCTCACTTCCAATTTCTCCACAAAGCTGGGTAAAAATGCGAGAGTTCAAAGGTCGAGCTTTAATATAATTGACAACTTTCACAACTTCACTTAATGTTGTCTTTAAATCTTCTGGCATTTGTTTTACAGCCAATGCCTCCCTATGAATAGAGCAGTGAGTCCACTTAACTTTGGAAGCAACATTCTTGACACGAGCAATGAGACCTGTCTTTTGGCCAGCCATGGCTGCTGCTCCATCGGTACTCACACCAACACAACGCTGCCAGTCCAAGTCGTTTGATAAAATAAAATTGTTTAATGCTTCAAAAACATCATGTGCATTGTTATGAAGAATCTCTTTGCAAAATAATAGCTCTTCTGAAAGGCAATTTTCATTTTCATACCTAACAAAGGCTAATAAGTGGGATTTGTCTGATAGGTCTGTACTTTCGTCAAGCTGCAAAGCGTACATTTGTGTAGATTTTAACTTACAAATTAACTGCTCCTCAATATTTTCAGACATGTCAAGAATTCGACGTTTTATAGAATCGTTTGAAAGAGGAACTGTATTTATTTCCTTAGCAGCTGACTCTCCTATCATTATATTACACATTTTTTTTGCTGCTGGTAAGATTAGTTCTTCTGCTATTGTGTATGGTTTCCCAGATTTAGCTATGAGTAACGCTACTTCGTATGACGCCACGGTAGCTTTTTCAGCGGCGCTACCTGTTGCTATTTTTTCCATCGATGTTTTCATTTTTTCCATTTCTTGACGTTTGGTTTTAAAATACTCAAAAGACTTTCCAGCAAGATCTGGATGTTTCGTTTCCAAGTGTCTGCGTAATTTCGCCGGTTTCATGGCTTCATTAGAAAGAATTTCGTAACATATTACGCACTGTGGTTTCTGTTCATATTTAGCTTGCACAAAACCTAGTTTTAAATACTCTTCACAATATTTGCGGCGCTTAAAAGTTTTACGTAAATCAGTGCTGCAAGTTGAACTAGCTACTGAAGTTGAACAGCTAGGCCTAACCTCACTTTCAGGATAATCTCCTTTTTCTGATTGATCGATTGAACGTTTTACCGATGTCTTTAACCAACGATCCATGATACAGGCCGCAAATTAACACTTCCTTACTAAAAACAATTCACCACTAAAAGTTAAACAACATAACAAGGCAAAGCAAACTATCACGACAAGCATCGAAGCATCGGCAGTCCACTGAATGACGGAACAGGACAGATAGATGCAGAGGCCGCTTCCCGTTAGCTCCAATGACAGACAACGTGACCTACAGCCTCAGGGTAGCCACCCGTCGAAAACAATATTGGTACAAATAGGCTACTTAAAAAAATAAGTTCAAATATTTTTCGCGGACCCCTAAAAATATGCTTGCGGACCCCCGGGGATCCGCGGACCACACTTTGAGAAACTCTGAGTGAATTCTTCTGTTAAATTAATCCAACTAGGCACCAAAGAATTTGCCATCATAACAGAGTTTGAAATTAAGACTATTTCAGAATCTTCATAAGTGATTACAATAGGTTTTGCGTTGTTCCAATAGTTCATAACCTGAACATAGAAACATAAAATGGTATAAATTTCATTAATTCCAAAAACATTTCAACTACACTGGTAGCATTCTTTACTTAATACAGGTCTTGTGTTATTGGCGAGAAAATGTTCAATATATCTGATACTAAATTGGAAACAAAAAGATTTTAGCAATGTCCAAAGGATGTGGAAGTTATCTAAAGACTAGGGATGGGCCAGCAAGGCTCTGCTTCATCAATTTTATTGCAAGAAGAGCTTTACGACTGAGTAGCAATCACAAGGAACATAAAATCCTCAACAATTAGCATATATTAATAAAAACTAATTAATAAAATGCAATTAATGTTATAATAAAATTAAACCTTAATGATCTATTTGATGCCAGGAAACAGTCGAGGAAGCCAAAAAAAACCAACTTGAGAATTGAAGAATTATAAAGGGAGAGGTACAGTAAGCTTGGTAATATTGAGCATTGTCAGGATGAACATTTGTTCAGCATTTTTCCAGGCATCTAAATATAATTAGATTAGATAACTTGAAATATTTTCTATTGCCATTGTTAATTCAAGGGTCATATATTCAGGTGTCTGTAAACCTGTCAAGATCATAAATTTTGTTCTCACTCTCCGAGGTGGTATTTGCAACATCTTCTTGCCAAAAAGTAAGGTTACTAAATTATAACCTCAAAGAAAATCTGAACTTTGAAATGATCTCTTGATCTTAGCCCAATATTTTCTGATTTTTTTTTTAAGCATACTGAAAACATGACAAACAGCAGTTTACAAAGGACAGTATTGTTGGAATGCTAACAACTCATGCAGAACGGAAACAACTCTTGTAGACCACCCATCCAACCTACTGAGACAACTGTGTGTAATAGAAACGATTCCTGTATTGGACAGGGACACCCAACCATATAAGTATGCTGGTATTGACCCAAAAGCCTAGTGCTCAACTAGATAACCTCAATTTCCACTGTCACTGTATTTTTTAAGAACCCGATATTTCAAAATCATTTGTGACACACACACACCTGTTCTTTTCCCCTGGCCAAAAAGCGCCTCCTTATCCATTTCACTTGTCTCTTTGCATACTGTCTGGTCGCCAATTTCATAAGTTCCAGTCCCTTAGCAAACATCTTCTGGCCCTCCTTGGACTCCCGCTCGCTCTTGTTCAACATCAGGTAGTCATGGAACTCTTTGAAGCCGATGCTCTGGAATATACCAAGTGTGTAGGCAGGCTGCCTGCAACATCAAGGGAATTATTTTAAATTAAAAACTCATAATACCAACTTATGGTCAACTAGAATGGATCTTAAGTAACTAAACATTGTTCAATATAAGTCATTGTAATAATAAACACAAACCGCACAGTTGAAATAGAATAGAAAGTTTTGGTCCGCTGACGGTAAAATTGTATACCTACTTCGGTGGCTTAGCAGTCCCAGAAACACTCACCTTATATCTAAAAAATTAAATTAAATTAATCAAAAAATTAAATCTAGCTTCTTGCTAGATTTTTGAAAAAAAATTAATTTCAAAAGAATTCTTGCCAAAAACCAGCTGGGCTTCAACTTTCTGATGTCAGACTCTAAATCTGTCATACCGGAATCAACCTTCGTTGTCAGGAATGGACTATGTTGAGTTGTTTTCGCTTAGGTGTGAGAAGATGCAAGTAATAGAAAAATATAAATAAAAGGTAAATAATGAAGCACAAAATTGTTGGGCTCAAACTCAAACTATGGATCACTTAGTTAATGACTGCCCAGTGTGCTTTGTTTGGTGGGATCAGCAGGACTTCATGCAATTTGAGAACCAGGTGTGGAGCTTAGCTCTGAGGTGTGTCACCTAATAATTATTATATATATATATATATATATATATATATATTTTTTTTTTTTTTTTTTTTTTTTTACTAAGACACAAGTACAAAGTCCTTTGGATTTTAATTTCTTTTTTCTACTTATTTTGATAGCTAGAAAAAAAACATACAGGATGGTTGAACTAAAAACACTTATACAATTTCACTATATTTCTCAAAGCTATTATCTTCAGCTATCTAGTGGCACTAGTGGTGCTGTGTTGTAACCCAGCTACGTGGAGACGTGTTGTGGAGATTGTGAGCGATAGGTTCCATGCTCAGTCCTCTTAATACTGACACAGCATCCGTTCAATGGTTGCCATCGATGTGGACACTACCAGAGAAGACTGGGGTGTCCAAGTTGGATGGTAGTCAAGGTTCAGATGCTGTGTAGGAAAGAGAACTGAGTGTCAGGCTTGTCAGTTACCTGAAAAATCAGATCAACACTGCGTGGTTCGGATTCCACATAAAGCTGTAGGTCCCTTAGTTGCCTACAGGCTATTGGGCTTTTAATAAATAGCTCTTTCTGAGTAAGAGTTGACCTTAGTAAGTAACAATGACCACACTTGTTAATATATACTCATTCGCCCCTCATATTCGCCAGTGCCATTTCGATCAGCGTCTTACTAATGAATAGATAAAATACCTGTATTCGTTTGTGGAAGGTAATGAAAAAAGGACAATCAAGGTGCACCAAATTAGAGATTCCTTTTTAATTAATGTTTTTAACATTTTAACTAGCAGTGATTCATTATTTGGAAAACAAACATTTCCTGTTATGAAAGTGAAAGCAAACTTCAATGAAAGGTTAAAGACATATAATTTAATAAGTGGAAACAAGTTTTATCATCATTATTATGGCTGAGAGGTGGAAAGTCATCTGGAGGGAGGAGCACTTTATACACCTATATTACTGACAGGCCAGGTGGGCAGTGGGCAGATGTTTGGTGTGGGAATATGGGTCAGGAGCCCACTCACACATTCATGTAACAGGTGACCTTGTTTTACATATTCATCTAAAGGGAAGTGATCCTTCATTAACAACTTGGCTTTTAAAATGTCACACAATTTTTATCTTCTTTGTTTTACATACACAGTGACTGATTGTGTCTTATTATTTTCTCTCAGTTTAGCTTTTTAAACTAATTAAAATTTTATGAACTTCTTCTCTGTTAATAACAGATAATCACTTAAATGAAACTGCAATATTACAATACAATACACTATCTGGATTGAATTATGATTGTTAATATTAGACCGGTGCTGATCCATTTTGAAACAATCAAAATTAAGAACACCACGCAACTTGGTGAAAGGGAGGGAAATATTGTACTGATATCAATATAAATAAACTCAAGGCGATCCGAGGTCTGGAACATGATAGGGGTGGACTTTTATTAGGGGTTGAACATGCTTGATGAAAAGTTAAATACAAAAGTTGTGGATAATCTAATAATGTACAACTTTTGTTTGAAATTTTGTTTCACATAATCTCAAATTTTCCAAGAAAATCAGAAAAACCCGTTTTTCAGTATTTAATTTTTTTCTTAAAGACAAATTATTTTTTTACTAAAATTGGGGAAAATATATCTTTTTATGTTCCTAATATGCTATAATGATTTTGTATTAAAATATTTATTAAACAATTTTTTTTATACAAAACTGAAAAAGTACATAAAAGATAATTTTCTTTTAACTTGCGACTCAGTATTCTTTTTGTTGAATTATTTACCTTTAGATAGTGAAATAGAAAATGAATAGTTCTTTTGAAAAATGCTGGGAAAATGCAAAAAACTGAATAAACTTGGCTTTTACATAAAAATTTATTGAAAAACATAGAATTTGACGTTAAACTAATAAATAAACTGGATAGGTTAGGACTTAAAGAGGTAAAGTAGATGAAACGGGGTGAAATTGTAGGAGGTGAAATTGTTTTTCACGATTTCCAGCCAAAGTTGACCTTGTACCGAAAAAAAATTAAAAAAGTTGTAGAAAATAAAAATATGTAAAACTTTGTATTTTACATTTCTCGAACAGATCTAAAATTTTCAACAAAATCGGTAAAACCGATTTTTTAGTTTTTAATTTTTTTCTTGCATAAAAATGAATTGTTTTAGTGAATATCCTTAGTCAGAATATCCTTTTTATTCTGCAATTAAGCTGTGATATTTTATACCGTAATATGTGTGTTTTTGTTATATTTCGGTATAAAAAATCACAGCTTAATTGCAGAATAAAAAGGTATATTCTGAACGAATTTCACTAAAACAATTCATTTTACATGAGAAAAAAATTGGAAACTAAAAAAAAATTATCTTTTAAACTCAAACTTTTTAGTTGAAGTTTTGGCCCTTTTTTCGGTTTTCAAACCGAATGACATATGATTGACTCAAACGGCATTCAATTATGATGCAGTAAGAAAATTTCATTTTCAACATAGATTGCAGTTTTTTTTCTTAATATTTTGTTATAGCAGTTTAAGATCATTCAGCAACATTCCGTATTAATGTAAGAATCTTTGAGATCCCCACAAATTTTCTCACATATTAAACAAATTGATTTATTATTGTCCTCAATTGATGACTTTTAAAATCGTAATGATACTAAAGTACTACAAAATGGGTTAAAGTGCTTCATTAAGGACTATTATATGTTAGTTGTGGTTTACATAATTCTGTATCATGTATTTGTAACATATGAATAAAATAATTTGAGTCTATTTGTAATAGGACCATACACAATACAGTAAATTTTTAACTATTGCATTAAAACTATAAATGTTGAATTAAAGATTAAATATGCTATCATTACAGTAATAATAGCATATTTCACATAATGAAGTGAAACTTTTACTGTTCTAAGGTGCATATAAATCAAAGTTTCCATAATTATAAAAGAAGAGAGAACTACTTATTTGTTAATAAAACAGAGGTTTAATTACAAAATGTTATTCTTTATTAATGCAATAACAAAAGAAACAACCTCAAGCCATCAGCTAATCCTAAACACACTTTGGCTTTGATTAAATCTAAGGACTTGTCATTAAATTTGCATTCTAAGCAATAAAACCTACAGTTCGTGAAAAATTCTGAAAATTAAATCAGTGTACTTAGTTGGCACTAGTAGCACAGTGCTGTAATCCAGCTACTTGGGGACAAAGTGCTGAGGAGATTGTTGGCGCTAGGTTCTAAACTTGGTCCTCTTAATACTGACACAGTGTCTGCTCAATGGTTGCCAACGACAAGTACACTACTAGAGAAGTCTGAGGTGTCCATGTTAGGTGATAGTCAGGGTCAAGATGTTGTATAGGGAAGAGAATTGAGTATCTGGCTTGACTCGTAGCTGAAATTTAGACAAATACTATGTGGTTCGGACTACTAATAAATGGCTCTTTCTACGGAACAGTTGACCTTAGTTAGTAACAATGACTACACTCGTTCATATACACTCATCACACTCATTTGCCTTTATCTCTACTATCGGCATCTTAATGTTGAATAATTAAAACTAACTTACTTATATTCAAGCTTAATATTATCATTTTTTTTAAACCACTCTCTTAGATTTATCAATTCACAAATCAACACATTGTTTTTTTTATTCAATAATTGGTATGTAAGATACAATTTACAAAACTGAACAAACTCACAAAACGTTGGGCATTCATTTTGATGAAAATTGATATTTGAATGAACATACCTGTCTTTTTTTTAAAAAAAACTAAATTCTTTTAGATTTGACCTCAGTTTGGTTTCAGTCTTTTACAGTCTTTTAATGGGGCTGTTTCCCTCAACAAAATATGCCAATAGCATGGGTTTTTATTTCAACGATTCGGTTAGAAATAATGATGATACTAATGGTCATATCGCAATAATTGCAGTGTCATTTTATGGGTGACTAATTCTAGTAGATCATAAGTTGGTTTTTTTTTTTTTTTTTTTTTTTTTTTTTTTTTTTTTTTTTTTTAATTGAGTGTTTTAATACTTTTTCAAAGTAAAATAAATGAAATTTTAAATGTCATTCTTGATGATTTTAAATAAAAAGAACTCATAATATGAAATGAATGAATGAATGAAAAATCTATTTATTTCCTCCTTATAACATATACAAAGAAATATATACAAAAATACATGAAATTGGTTCCCCACATGGGCGGCTGCCTGTGTGTGGGGAAACGAGTCCAGAACAGTCGGAATGTTGTCGGCCACTACTACTAAATAACATAAAGAACAATATAACTTAAAACTAGTTTGATATAAAAGAATATCATATATATGCATGCGCAATAAGAAGGGACAAATAAGCAATCAATATTTATTGTATCAGGAGCTATTATTAGTAGAGACTTCACACCCACTCATCTACCATACAAACACACATTCACAGTCACATTTGCACTTACTCACATCACTCCCCTATCACACACACACAGACGCACCCTAACAAAAGCACACACTTACACACACACACACCCACACAAGCACAATGCAGACATGCATATAAAACACACACACACACAAACACACGCGCGCACACGATCAAATTTATGGTCCACTAAAATGGGCTTTAATAATCATAGAGCATTTACTGTAACTCATTATAATAATAAAAATGAACCATACAGCTGAAATAGAAAAGCATGTTTTAGCCCGCTGGTAGGAAAATTTACATCGCTTGTAAAGGGCTGTCTGCAGTTGTCGACTTCCCAGCGGTGGCTTAGCAGTTTGGAAAACGGCCACGTTCAGATATGAAATCTGAATCACTTTAGAATCATTATCAAGAATAGCTAATATTTTTAGAGTTAAAAATCAGTCATTTGAACAGTGTGTAAGGTTGTAAACAATCACTTGAGTTGTGACTTAAGTCTAATTTTACATAATTTAGCAACTTAAGTTCAAATGCTGGCTTTGCCAAGATTGTACATTTTATAAATTCGTTTATCTAAATTTTAAATTTAGGTGGTTGATAGGGCCGTCTAGTCCTAACCTCGCCTCATAAATAAAGACGTTTTTCATTTTATTTCTAAATTCACGCTTTTTTTTATTCTTTTCATTATAAGACAGCACATGATTACAATAGAAATGAAAACCACATTGATGTTCCTCGTCACAGACTAAAGATGTATGAAACAAAACCAATTTGGACAGAAATCTATAACTATAAAAGGTAAATACTAGTGATTCACTCACTCATAGCTGTAACTAAAAAAGTATGAAGCCTACTAGGCTGAAATTTTGTAGAGTCAAAGGTCTTATGTTGTAGATGTGCAATAAGAAGGGATTTTGACAAATTCTTAGTTAATCGAAGATGGCAGCCTTTTTGGTGCCAGCAATTTTAAATGCCAAAACAGTGTTTCTCTAATTGGACTGTAGCGACTAAACTAACGGTTCTACCGCAAAACTTACACCATTTTCTGTGACTGGTTTGAGACGATCTACAACTTTGGCCCTATTACTTTTTGCTCTATCTCACCTCCTTCATTCTTAGGTAGAGCTAGATTTTGAATTTGTGTGTGTAAATCAAATTGGCCTCTAAGAGTAGACTTACAGATTTTTCTAGACTGTGAAACTTTGTTATCTAGGAGAACATACTGTATTCAATGGGAAAATATACAATTTAATCTGAACACATGTATAGCCAGGTCATAGAACATGGCTAAACATGGCTAGAAACATGATATTTCACTGATTCAGAGTCAATTACCGTATTTTGCGCCCTCTAAAAGAAAACTTTCAGATTTTTTTAGACAGTTAAAGTTTGTAAACTACAAGAAAAGTCTATATATATATATATATATATATATATATATATATATATATATATATATATATATATATATATATAAGCCATTTACCACTCATCACTATTTCTCCAAACCTATGTCCAATTGACTTAAAATTTTGTACATAGGCTCACTAGAAGCTCACTAAGAAAGAATTTTCCTCTCCGCTAAGAAAGGATTTTCCTCTCCGAACTCAGGACTCCGTCCCACTGGCCTCCAAAATTCCCATGGTATTCTTATGGAGCTATATTACTAATTGATTTATTTAACAGTTGTTAAATAAAAACAAATTGAATAAAATTGTGGTAGGATACAATTTTTAAATTAAAAATAATTGATTACTTTAGTAAATTATTCATATCATCAGCTGTTATAAATTGGATATTAGTCTGATAAATTCTTTTTTTTTTTAAGTATTTAGTTTGATTTACTTTAAGTAATTTTTTAATTTTCAAGAATTTGTTGGAATTTTTTATTATATCTTGATTGCAAGTCTTCAAACTCAATACTACAATTCAAGTACAATTGTTTGTACTTGAATTGTAATATATTTGTGCATATATTGTAATAAATTTGTGTTGTGTGACGTTTACTTGTACTGTATATGTACCAACACGTATTATGCTAATTAAAAAAAAAATTTTTAAATGACCGGTTAAGCGGGCGGGTAAAGCTAGTTCAAATATATATAAGAAATTTCAAAAATTAAAAACCTATGAAGAAAATAATTGATTAAAATTACGGAGACTGACTTTTATAAAAAGTTACTGTAGTGTATTAGATTAGCTTAATGAAACCATTGATTTTACTATACATAGAAAAATCAATGATGAAACTAAGACTTAATTTAGTACAACAATGAAAATTATTAGTTTACTGACGATGTACCGGTTCAATTTGTTACAACCCAACATAATGTGACCGTAATATGCTAATAAATTTATTTCTTACGATAAAAACTATCACTAGTCGTTAAAGAGTTATTATAATTTATTTGTAAACAAACAAATCTAGAAATATATCTCTACTGGTAATTCTTTAAAGTTTTTGTTCATTAGCCAATTTTAACAATTAAAATTTTCACAAATACTTATATAAATGCTTAATGTTGATTGCTCATTAGATTTTCCAATTTTGTGTAATTTTCATTTCAACTAACTATTGAAATCAGAACAATTTTACCTACTTACATCACAAACTCTAAAATAAAATATCAAAATACAATCACCAATCAACATTCTCCACTAAAAATACCTAATAGGACATATTAGCCATAATGTTATCAGAAAATATGTTTAAAAATGTTCTTTTGTGAATCCCTCTGGTCTGAGGAAGGTGAGCGTGGTTCACCGAAATCGATCACCATAATATTTGTGCATTTTGTACTTGAATTGTAATATATTTGTGCATATATTGTAATAAATTTGTGTTGTGTGACATTTACTTGTACTGTATATCTACCAACACGTATTATGCTAATTAAAAAAAATTTTTTTAAATGACTTATCCATTTAGCATTGGTCTATTGAAGAATAGATCCAAAATATCTGATCACTCCAACCCCCAGCACCTTTAACCAAATAATTTTTAAAATGTTGACATATCGAGTGTATTTTATAGTACTTAATAACCTTATGTTATATTATACTTTCATACAAAAGAAGTTGCGGTTGAATAAGTTCTAGTAATAATTATACTCATTTGGCCCTGATATTCGCTTATATCTCTACGATTCTGTCTTAATAATGAAAAATGAATTCAGTATATATTTTTGAAAGAATGTTAACATTTCTAGTTTAATTCTTCTAGAAACAAAAATTTTTCTTAAAAAAGTCTGTTTTATAGACATCTCATTTAAACGATTTGTTGTGATTTATGACAAGAAAAATACATGCAATAAGGAATAACTCATGATTAATTTTAAAAGATTTCCATCAAACCAATCCTAAAAATTAAGTGTCCATATTTACTTGCAGCAACTAAGTTATGAACAAAAATTAAATTAAGACTTTGATTTCTTTCTGAGAGAATTTTGAACATACTTGCAGAAGACACTGTTAATCGTACCTTTTCTAAACTATTTTTATGACATAAAAGTGCTTTGTTTAATCGCTACTGATTAACTAAAACAGTAAAAATTATTTATGAAAAAAATACATGTTTTAATTATTTATTCTAAGGGAATTGCAGCTGTAAAGTGACTAGACTGAGAAAGGGTGGATAAGAGATGATTAAATCAGACCCCCCTCTCTCCATACAGCACTTCTATCATAAACAGCTGATTCAATCAGGGTAGCCAACACAACCCTTCAATCAACTTAGGTGAAACCTAAGCAAATAAACCACACCCTTCTTCCCCTGAGTAAAGGAAGAGAACACTTTACTCAAACACTTAAAATTAGTATCTTCATTATCAACGGGTTTCATTTTCTTGAAATAAACAACCTTTTATAAACGTAACCAGTAATACTTTGAAAAAAATTTCTAAAAATAGTTTTAACTTCCCTAATTTAGATTTATTTTTTATTCATAACTAGGATGCTGCAAGCAACTACGGACCCGGAATTTTATGATTGGTTAGATGGAAATCATTTAAAAATTAGTCATAAGTTCTCTGGTTGCATGTTTTTTTTTTATTGTAATAAATAACAAAAAAATCAACTAAATGAGATTTCCACAAAACAGATTTTACTAAAAAAAATTATTTTTTAAGAATAATAATATTGGAAATGTTTAAATTCCTTCAATAATACATATTGAATCCATTATTTACTATCAAAGACACAATCATGAAGATATGATGAATATGAGGGGCGAAAACAAGTGTTAAGAGGATAGATATAATCAACTCATCGCTTTCAAACCAACCAATGTTTAAATTTACTGATACTGAGTTGGCGATTGCCAGCAATCAAACTAACACCTAAATACTATAACTGCAGTTGGAGAATTGTTGTGTTAGCTCAAACCTTGGCAAATCTTGCAGCAGTTCCTGTGATTCAAACACCCTTACTTCCCAGTCTCGAAGTGCCCCTCAAATTACGAGGCACTAAACTAATTTCACGGCATTGAGCAGCAAACTTGAATGTATCCCTTGAGGTAGGGATCTTCCTTTGAGACTGGCAAATTAAGTCCTGTCACTCAAAAAAAGTTTACAAATATTTATTATTGTATTGCTTTGGTTGAATTTCAAATATGATTCTTTTTATTACTAGAAGAATAAGTAAAAGAAGTTTAGATTATTAACTCCTCAACACCAGCTTTGTTTGCGATTCTTGAACATTCAATTTTATTATATATTCTTGTTTACTGGTGAATGAATGAATGTCTTTATTTAAAGGCGGAGTTAGGACTGCGAAGTCCTCTCTTCCACTCAACCTTGCAATCTTGTAAAAAAATCCACTGGTGCAATCTTGTCAAAAAAATAATCTTATTTCAAAAATGTCTGCTATTTATTATAAAAACTAGCTGTTTACCCGTGCCTTGCTACAGGGTTAACATACAAACAGTAGTGTTTTAATTTACTTTAAATGTTCAATTTCAACAAGCATCACTTAGCCTATTTCAAAAGTGATAATTTTATTTGCTTTATCTAACAGCTGATGGTATTAAATAAATAAAGTAACTCCATTACATTATCATTGCAACATTAAAGGCCACTGGGGTGGAGCCCTTGAGTTGGAAGTGAATGGAACCATGCCAGAAACCTTCCCGGGAGTGAACTCTACAAATTCCCAAAATTTAATGGTGATCCGATGAGTTTTTGCAATGCATAAAGGACACATAAATTTGTTTTTACAAATATAAATTAAAAAGGTTTTTACAAATTAAAAATTAAAGAAACACAAAAAAAATTTACCATACTACAAAATATATACACAGACTATCGTTATTATTTTAGTTTTTTGTCTTATTATTGATCACATTATTTTAGGAGCAACCAGTTAAATTAATAAATATTTATATTTTTTACGTGAAATGAAGACAGTTTTTTTTATAAAAACCTTTTGGTGTTTTTTATTTTTTTTATTTTGTAAATAAATAAAACCTAAACTTTACAAAAAAGCATTTAAAAAATACTGACAGAACCAAAAATGAGCAATGTGTGAGTGTTTTTTTTATTATTTTTTTTTTAAGAGATATATTACATTTTAATAAAATTTTGAATGTTGAAATTAATTTATTCAATCTTAAGACGCTGGTCATCAAGTCGTTATGGCCTTATATAGATTTCAACTGAGTGTGAAGAGTGTAGATGAGCGAATGTAGTCTTAGTTACAAACTAAGACCAAGAGTTCCTTTGAAAGTGTGATTAATTGATAACCCAATGACAAATGAAACAAGCTAATCATATCTAAAACTTTCAAAACTTGCCCATAATAATTTTAAATATATTTTAAAAATTTGTAAAGCAAAAATTGCATTAGTTATAATATTTTTCAAGAATTTTTCACCTTTAAATAAATATTACAAATAAATAGCTAACATATTAACACAATACACCACACAAAATAAAATTAATTAATAGATATTATTTTAAACTCCAGTAAATTTTAGATGCTGGCTAAAATTCATTGATGAATAAATATAGTGTTATTGATGAATAACCATTCAGTAACTATGAATAATATAGTTTTACAATTAATTACTTACACTTCAACAAACTCATTACATTTAATTTTTCAAACACACTACACAAAATTGTGGAAGATTTACTACATAAATTAGTTTATTTTGTAGAATAATAATTTTAAGCATTACATATAAACATATATATTTTAGTGAAAGTCCTGTAAATGAGTTATTAAATATATAATAATACTTTCAATGTAAAAAATGTATAACTGTAACTTGTTCAGTAAAATGTTTTTTACAGTGAATCCATACTATTCAGATAGGTCCATATTATTATTATATTATTGTTGTTTAACAATAAATACGAGTACCTATGACATACTCAAAGTACAGGTGATGACAAAGAGTAGTACAGTCACCGTCACGTGACCACGAAGTGTGAGCTCGCGTCACTTGGTATTCATGGTGGAGACCTTGGCGGGTCGAAGCCCGCGACTACAAGGTAAAGGACGCTATGGCGCCCCACAAGGATGCGCGATTGTTCCTTTACCGTACTATTATCGTATTAGCTGTTATCACTTAGTGCTTGACTTTTTACTTATCAGACCAGTAACATAACATACTAATTAGTTAATAGTTTGTGTGATAACATGTCTATTGGTTACGCCAATTATTAACCATTTTAGCCAAATAAGGCTTATTTTGACAGTAGCAACTGATTTAAATTTTATATGACTTTATTCCGAATCTTTGTTTACACATCTTTGTATAACACACATCGTACGCGGGTGGATGGATCGGCCTTCAACGTAGTAAGTATGTAATGGTGGGCGACAAAACCGTTAAAAAATGTACGCGTGGGAGGGCTAGCAACGTATTAATTACTTGCATGGATGGCCGGGAGGACCGTCAACGATGTACGTGTGTGGGAGGGCTAGCAACGTATTAATTACTTGCATGGATGGCCGGGAGGACCGTCAGCGATGTACGTGTGTGGGAGGGCTAGCAACGTATTAATTACTTGTCTGGATGGCCGGGAGGACCGTCAACAATGTACGTGTGTGGGAGGGCTAGCAACGTATTAATTACTTGTCTGGATGGCCGGGAGGACCGTCAACAATGTACTTGTGTGGGAGGGCTAGCAACGTATTAATTACTTGTCTGGATGGCCGGGAGGACCGTCAACAATGTACGTGTGTGGGAGGGCTAGCAACGTATTAATTACTTGTCTGGATGGCCGGGAGGACCGTCAACAATGTACTTGTGTGGGAGGGCTAGCAACGTATTAATTACTTGTCTGGATGGCCGGGAGGACCGTCAACAATGTACATGTGTGGGAGGGCTAGCAACGTATTAATTACTTGTCTGGACGGCCGGGAGGACCGTCAACGATGTACGTGTGTGGGAGGGCTAGCAACGTATTAATTACTTGTCTGGACGGCCGGGAGGACCGTCAACAATGTACGTGTGTGGGAGGGCTAGCAACGTATTAATTACTTGTCTGGATGGCCGGGAGGACCGTCAACAATGTACATGTGTGGGAGGGCTAGCAACGTATTAATTACTTGTCTGGACGGCCGGGAGGACCGTCAACGATGTACGTGTGTGGGAGGGCTAGCAACGTATTAATTACTTGTCTGGACGGCCGGGAGGACCGTCAACAATGTACGTATGTGGGAGGGCTAGCAACGTATTAATTACTTGTATGGATGGCCGGGAGGACCGTCAACAATGTACGTGTGTGGGAGGGCTAGCAACGTATTAATTACTTGTCTGGATGGCCGGGAGGACCGTCAACGATGTACGTGTGTGGGAGGGCTAGCAACGTATTAATTACTTGTCTGGATGGCCGGGAGGACCGTCAACAATGTACATGTGTGAGAGGGCTAGCAACGTATTAATTACTTGTCTGGATGGCCGGGAGGACCGTCAACGATGTATGTATGTGGGAGGGCTAGCAACGTATTAATTACTTGTCTGGATGGCCGGGAGGACCGTCAACGATGTACGTGTGTGGGAGGGCTAGCAACGTATTAATTAATTGTGTGGATGGCCGGGAGGACTGTCAACGTTGTACGTGTGTGGGAGGGCTAGCAACGTATTAATTACTTGTCTGGATGGCCGGGAAGACTGTCAACGATGTACGTGTGTGGGAGGGCTAGCAATGTATTAATTACTTGTCTGGATGGCCGGGAAGACTGTCAACAATGTACTTGTGTGGGAGGGCTAGCAACGTATTAATTACTTGTCTGGATGGCCGGGAGGACCGTCAACGATGTATGTATGTGGGAGGGCTAGCAACGTATTAATTACTTGTCTGGATGGCCGGGAGGACCGTCAACGATGTATGTATGTGGGAGGGCTAGCAACGTATTAATTACTTGTCTGGATGGCCGGGAGGACCGTCAACGATGTACGTGTGTGGGAGGGCTAGCAACGTATTAATTAATTGTGTGGATGGCCGGGAGGACTGTCAACGTTGTACGTGTGTGGGAAGGCTAGCAACGTATTAATTACTTGTCTGGATGGCCGGGAAGACTGTCAACGATGTACGTGTGTGGGAGGGCTAGCAACGTATTAATTAATTGTGTGGATGGCCGGGAGGACTGTCAACGTTGTATGTATGTGGGAGGGCTAGCAACGTATTAATTACTTGTCTGGATGGCCGGGAGGACCGTCAACGATGTACGTGTGTGGGAGGGCTAGCAACGTATTAATTACTTGTCTGGATGGCCAGGAGGACTGTCAACGATGTACGTGTGTGAATGGATGGGTGGGCAGAATGAGCATAGTACTTGTGTGAGTGGGCGGGAGGACCGTCGACCATGTACCTACTTTCATGTCTGGATGGGTAGGAGGGTCGTCAACGTAATAATTGTACTTGTGTGAGTGGGCGGGAGGATTTCAAAACTACCATACACATATTATATATTCTACGAATTCCGAGAACACAGGGAGGTGACAAAAAATAAAGAGGCTTCCAGTTTATGAATAATCTTAAAATTACAACACTACCAATTAATTATAAGGTCATAAATATATTAAGCTGTTTGGCGGTTGTAAATTTACTCTCTACATGAGTGTAACAATCCCATATCGATGGCACAAGTAACCAATCAGCTTATATTTAATCTACCCTAGTGGATACGCCGATTACCTAGGTCGGACCGACGTGTCGTCCATTACTATCAGATCAAATTACCTACATGCAAGTCACAGGGCTCGATACAGTACTCGGTCTAATGGAAACTTTGCCCTTGCCACGGTCTGTCATCACAGCCAATAACGAGGCTACACTACAGAGGAGAAATAAACTGAGGCCACTTTCTTATGGCCACAGCCTCAGAGGCAGTTACATATACATTACAAAAAAATATACAACTTTATACATCTGTAGTAATAATTACTACGTTTATCCTTGTGTATAAGGGAAGGATTGACAAGGTGCTAACAAACTGGAGAAATAGCTACTCGAACACATTTAACACACTATTGGATGCGACCTTTGTTTCTTTCTTCTCTGCGGCTACACTCACTCGTTTACCCTAACTTACTTACGGTCATTCTCACTTTTTACTCAGGAAAGCGTCTCTATTGTATTTTACACTCTACCATCCGAGTAGTTGACAATTTGTTTTTGTTATTACCTGCCTACCTTATGGTCTCAAATGTTATAAGAGAAAATATAAAAATAGATTACTGGTGTGTTAATTACAATAATCAGCCGATCACGATCACATACACATGTCATAACGGTGATGCAGCACTGTAGTTGTAACCATATAGAGTAGAAGATGTAGTCTTTCATTCAAATCCAAGACGTTGAACGGCTCATTTTGGGCCGAAAATTGTAAGGAATTTCTCATTAACATTGAACTTACACAAGTACCCTACATGGGTCTTTAGCTGTGACAACCCCCCAAAAATTGATGAAACACAAAGTTGGATAAATATACGCAAGGGGACTAATATAAATGGAAATCAGAGTATTACAAATAATGAGTATTATGTTGAACGCCACACAATCTGATAAAGAAAGTTTTTTGCGAGAGTAAAATTCCACATCAGTTGCAATTATTGTAATTTAAATCGATATAAGGAAATTATCAACTAGGGAATCAGGACGTTCATCAAACAATTCTACATCAATTATTAATCAACTAAAGCAGCACGAAGTTCGTAAAATAAATCTATATCAAGTATTGATCAACTTGTAGGACGTTCATCGAACAAATCAATACAGAGTATCGATCAACTACGGCAGCAAGACGTTCATCAAACAATTCTACATCAATTATTAATCAACTAAAGCAGCACGAAGTTCGTAAAATAAATCTATATCAAGTATTGATCAACTTGTAGGACGTTCATCGAACAAATCAATACAGAGTATCGATCAACTACGGCAGCAAGACGTTTATCGAACAAATCTGCATCAAGTATCGATCAACTACGGCAGTAGGACGTTCATCAAACAAATCTATATCACGTAACGATCGGCTAGCGCAGCAGAATGTTCATCAAACAAATCTATATCAAGAATCGATTGACTAGTGCAGCAGGACGTTCATCAAACAAATATATATCAAGTATCGATCGGCTAGGGCAGCAAGATGTTCATCGAACAAATCTATATCAAGAATCGATTGACTAGTGCAGCAGGATGTTCATCAAACAAATATATATCTAGTATCGATCGGCTAGGGCAGCAAGATGTTCATCGAACAATTCTACATCAATTATTAATCAACTAAAGCAGCACGAAGTTCGTAAAATAAATCTATATCAAGTATTGATCAACTAAGGCAGTAGGACGTTCATCGAACAAATCAATACAGAGTATCGATCAACTACGGCAGCAAGACGTTCATCGAACAAATCTGCATCAAGTATCGATCAACTACGGCAGTAGGACGTTCATCGAACAAATCAATACACAGTATCGATCAACTACGGCAGCAAGACGTTCATCGAACAAATCTGCATCAAGAATTGATCAACTACGGCAGTAGGACGTTCATCGAACAAATCAATACACAGTATCGATCAACTACGGCAGCAAGACGTTCATCAAACAAATCTGCATCAAGTATCGATCAACTACGGCAGTAGGACGTTCATCGAACAAATCAATACACAGTATCGATCAACTACGGCAGCAAGACGTTCATCGAACAAATCTGCATCAAGAATTGATCAACTACGGCAGTAGGACGTTCATCGAACAAATCAATACACAGTATCGATCAACTACGGCAGCAAGACGTTCATCGAACAAATCAATACACAGTATCGATCAACTACGGCAGCAAGACGTTCATCGAACAAATCAATACACAGTATCGATCAACTACGGCAGTAGGACGTTCATCGAACAAATCTGCATCAAGTATTGATCAACTACGGCAGTAGGACGTTCATCGAACAAATCAATACACAGTATCGATCAACTACGGCAGCAAGACGTTCATCGAACAAATCAATACACAGTATCGATCAACTACGGCAGCAAGACGTTCATCGAACAAATCTATATCAAGTATTGATCAACTATGGCAGTAGGACGTTCATCAAACAAATCAATACACAGTATCGATCAACTACGGCAGCAAGACGTTCATCGAACAAATCTATATCAAGTATTGATCAACTATGGCAGTAGGACGTTCATGAAACAAATCAATACACAGTATCGATCAACTACGGCAGCAAGACGTTCATCAAACAAATCTGCATCAAGTATTGATCAACTACGGCAGTAGGACGTTCATCGAACAAATCAATACACAGTATCGATCAACTACGGCAGCAAGACGTTCATCAAACAAATCTGCATCAAGTATCGATCAACTACGGCAGTAGGACGTTCATCGAACAAATCAATACACAGTATCGATCAACTACGGCAGCAAGACGTTCATCGAACAAATCTGCATCAAGTATTGAGCAACTACGGCAGTAGGACGTTCATCGAACAAATCAATACACAGTATCGATCAACTACGGCAGCAAGACGTTCATCAAACAAATCTGCATCAAGTATCGATCAACTACGGCAGTAGGACGTTCATCGAACAAATCAATACACAGTATCGATCAACTACGGCAGCAAGACGTTCATCGAACAAATCTGCATCAAGTATTGATCAACTACGGCAGTAGGACGTTCATCGAACAAATCAATACACAGTATCGATCAACTACGGCAGCAAGACGTTCATCGAACAAATCAATACACAGTATCGATCAACTACGGCAGCAAGACGTTCATCGAACAAATCAATACACAGTATCGATCAACTACGGCAGTAGGACGTTCATCGAACAAATCTGCATCAAGTATTGATCAACTACGGCAGTAGGACGTTCATCGAACAAATCAATACACAGTATCGATCAACTACGGCAGCAAGACGTTCATCGAACAAATCAATACACAGTATCGATCAACTACGGCAGCAAGACGTTCATCGAACAAATCTATATCAAGTATTGATCAACTATGGCAGTAGGACGTTCATCAAACAAATCAATACACAGTATCGATCAACTACGGCAGCAAGACGTTCATCGAACAAATCTATATCAAGTATTGATCAACTATGGCAGTAGGACGTTCATCAAACAAATCAATACACAGTATCGATCAACTACGGCAGCAAGACGTTCATCAAACAAATCTGCATCAAGTATTGATCAACTATGGCAGTAGGACGTTCATCAAACAAATCAATACACAGTATCGATCAACTACGGCAGTAGGACGTTCATCAAACAATACTGCATCAAGTATTGATCAACTATGGCAGTAGGACGTTCATCAAACAAATCAATACACAGTATCGATCAACTACGGCAGCAAGACGTTCATCGAACAAATCTATATCAAGTATTGATCATCTATGGCAGTAGGACGTTCATCAAACAAATCAATACACAGTATCGATCAACTACGGCAGCAAGACGTTCATCAAACAAATCTGCATCAAGTATTGATCAACTATGGCAGTAGGACGTTCATCAAACAAATCAATACACAGTATCGATCGGCTACGGCAGCAAGACGTTCATCGAACAAATCTATATCAAGTATTGATCAACTATGGCAGTAGGACGTTCATCAAACAAATCAATACACAGTATCGATCGGCTACGGCAGCAAGACGTTCATCGAACAAATCTGCATCAAGTATTGATCAACTACGGCAGTAGGACGTTCATCGAACAAATCTGCATCAAGTATTGATCAACTACGGCAGTAGGACGTTCATCAAACAAATCAATACACAGTATCGATCAACTACGGCAGCAAGACGTTCATCGAACAAATCTGCATCAAGTATTGATCAACTACGGCAGTAGGACGTTCATCAAACAAATCAATACACAGTATCGATCAACTACGGCAGCAAGACGTTCATCGAACAAATCTATATCAAGTATTGATCAACTACGGCAGCAAGACGTTCATCAAACAAATCTGCATCAAGTATTGATCAACTATGGCAGTAGGACGTTCATCGAACAAATCTATATCAAGTATTGATCAACTATGGCAGTAGGACGTTCATCAAACAAATCAATACACAGTATCGATCAACTACGGCAGCAAGACGTTCATCGAACAAATCTATATCAAGTATTGATCAACTACGGCAGTAGGACGTTCATCGAACAAATCAATACACAGTATCGATCAACTACGGCAGTAGGACGTTCATCGAACAAATCTATATCAAGTATTGATCAACTATGGCAGTAGGACGTTCATCGAACAAATCTATATCAAGTATTGATCAACTACGGCAGCAAGACGTTCATCGAACAAATCTGCATCAAGTATTGATCAACTATGGCAGTAGGACGTTCATCGAACAAATCTATATCAAGTATTGATCAACTATGGCAGTAGGACGTTCATCAAACAAATCAATACACAGTATCGATCAACTACGGCAGCAAGACGTTCATCGAACAAATCTATATCAAGCAAGACGTTCATCGAACAAATCAATACACAGTATCGATCAACTACGGCAGCAAGACGTTCATCGAACAAATCTGCATCAAGTATTGATCAACTATGGCAGTAGGACGTTCATCGAACAAATCAATACACAATATCGATCAACTACGGCAGTAGGACGTTCATCGAACAAATCAATACACAGTATCGATCAACTACGGTAGTAGGACGTTCATCAAACAAATCAATACACAGTATCGATCAACTACGGCAGCAAGACGTTCATCGAACAAATCTGCATCAAGTATTGATCAACTATGGCAGTAGGACGTTCATCGAACAAATCAATACACAGTATCGATCAACTACGGCAGTAGGACGTTCATCAAACAAATCTGCATCAAGTATTGATCAACTATGGCAGTAGGACGTTCATCAAACAAATCAATACACAGTATCGATCAACTACGGCAGCAAGACGTTCATCAAACAAATCAATACACAGTATCGATCAACTACGGCAGCAAGACGTTCATCGAACAAATCTGCATCAAGTATTGATCAACTATGGCAGTAGGACGTTCATCGAACAAATCTGCATCAAGTATCGATCAACTACGGCAGCAAGACGTTCATCGAACAAATCTGCATCAAGTATTGATCAACTACGGCAGCAAGACGTTCATCGAACAAATCAATACACAGTATCGATCTACTACGGCAGTAGGACGTTCATCAAACAAATCAATACACAGTATCGATCAACTACGGCAGTAGGACGTTCATCGAACAAATCAATACACAGTATCGATCAACTACGGCAGTAGGACGTTCATCAAACAAATCTGCATCAAGTATTGATCAACTATGGCAGTAGGACGTTCATCGAACAAATCAATACACAGTATCGATCAACTACGGCAGTAGGACGTTCATCAAACAAATCAATACACAGTATCGATCAACTACGGCAGCAAGACGTTCATCGAACAAATCTGCATCAAGTATTGATCAACTATGGCAGTAGGACGTTCATCGAACAAATCAATACACAGTATCGATCAACTACGGCAGTAGGACGTTCATCAAACAAATCAATACACAGTATCGATCAACTACGGCAGCAAGATGTTCATCGAACAAATCTGCATCAAGTATTGATCAACTATGGCAGTAGGACGTTCATCGAACAAATCTATATCACGTAACGATCGGCTAGCGCAGCAGAATGTTCATCAAACAAATCTATATCAAGAATCGATTGACTAGTGCAGCAGGACGTTCATCAAACAAATATATATCAAGTATCGATCGGCTAGGGCAGCAAGATGTTCATCGAACAAATCTATATCAAGAATCGATTGACTAGTGCAGCAGGATGTTCATCAAACAAATATATATCTAGTATCGATCGGCTAGGGCAGCAAGATGTTCATCGAACAAATCTATATCAAGTATCGATCGACTAGGGCAACAGGACGTTCATCGAACAAATCTACATCAAGTATCGATCGGCTAGGGCAGCAAGATGTTCATCGAACAAATCTATATCAAGTATCGATCGACTAGGGCAGCAGGACGTTCATCGAACAAATCTACATCAAGTATTAATCAACTAGGGCAGCAGGACGTTCATCAAACAAATCTATATGTAGTATCGATCGACTAGGGCAGCAGGACGTTCATCAAACAAATCTACATCAAGTATTAATCGACTAGGGCAGCAGGACGTTCATCAAACAAATCTATATGTAGTATCGATCGACTAGGGCAGCGGTGCGTTCATCAAACAAATCTATATCAAGTATCGATCCACTAGGGCAGCAGGATGTTCATCAAACAAATCTATATGTAGTATCGATCGACTAGGGCAGCGGTACGTTCATCAAACATATCTATATCAAGTATCGATCCACTAGGGCAGCAGGACGTTCATCAGACAAATCTATATAAAGTATCGATCCACTAGGGCAGCAGGACGTTCATCAAACAAATATATATGTAGTATCGATCGACTAGGGCAGCGGTGCGTTCATAAAACAAATCTATATCAAGTATCGATCCACTAGGGCAGCAGGACGTTCATCAAACAAATCTATATCAAGTATCGATCGACTATGGCAGCGGTGCGTTCATCAAACAAATCTATATCAAGTATCGATTCACTACAGCAGCAGGACATTGATCAAATAAATCTATATGTAGTATCAATAAACTAGGGCAGCAGGACGATCATCGCACAAATCGTCCTGAGCCAGTTATTTACCTTATAAGGGAAACACTCGTTAGCAACAAAAGGCCAATAAAATATAAAACATAATCGTGAATAATTCAACTGCAACTGGTTCCAGCGAGAGAGGTCAGTTAAGAGATGGGAAACTGTAGAAAACTCGTCTGATCAAGTTAACTTTTTTCAGAGTAATTTTCTGAAGTAAGTGACGTAGTGATAATTTTTTTAACAATATAATGCCTACAACTAACTGGCAAACTACCAAGTAGACACGTCATCAACAAATTACAACTGACTAACAACCAGGTGGACTAGTCAACTAACTGCTTTAACAGACGACTTCAGGCGGACAAATCAACCTAATTAATGATTGTAACAACAAAAGGATAACTACCAGGTGGACTCGTCAACTAGTTGCTTTATCAGACTATTTGAGACAGACAAATCAAGCTAATTAATGATTATAACAACAACTGCCTAACTACCAGGTGGACTCGTCAACTAGTTGCTTTATCAGACGATTTGAGACAGACCAATCTTCCACAGTAATGATTATAACAACAACCGGCAAACTACCAAGTAGACTCGTCAATTAATTAATTGCTATATCAGACGAGTTAAGACAGACCAGTTTGCCACAGTGATGATTATAACAACAACCGGCAAACTACCAAGTAAACTCGTCAACTAATTAATTGCTATATCAGACGAGTTAAGACAGGCCAGTTTGCCACAGTAATGATTATAACAACAACCGACAAACTACCAAGTAAACTCGTCAACTAATTAATTGCTATATCAGATGAGGTAAGACAGACCAGTTTGCCACAGTAATGATTATAACAACAACCGACAAACTACCAAGTAAACTCGTCAACTAATTAATTGCTATATCAGACGAGGTAAGACAGACCAGTTTGCCACAATAATGATTATAACAAAACCGGCAAACTACCAAGTAGACTCGTCAACTAATTAATTGCTATATCAGACGAGGTAAGACAGACCAGTTTGCCACAGTAATGATTATAACAACAACCGACAAACTACCAAGTAAACTCGTCAACTAATTAATTGCTATATCAGACGAGGTAAGACAGACCAGTTTGCCACAGTACTGATTATAACAACAACCGACAAACTACCAAGTAGACCCGTCAACTAATTAATTGCTATATCAGACGAGGTAAGACAGACCAGTTTGCCACAATAATGATTATAACAAAACCGACAAACTACCAAGTAGACTCGTCAACTAATTAATTGCTATATCAGACGAGGTAAGACAGACCAGTTTGCCACAATAATGATTATAACAAAACCGACAAACTACCAAGTAAACTCGTCAACTAATTAATTGCTATATCAGACGAGGTAAGACAGACCAGTTTGCCACAATAATGATTATAACAAAACCGACAAACTACCAAGTAGACTCGTCAATTAATTAATTGCTATATCAGACGAGGTAAGACAGACCAGTTTGCCACAGTAATGATTATAACAACAACCGACAAACTACCAAGTAAACTCGTCAACTAATTAATTGCTATATCAGATGAGGTAAGACAGACCAGTTTGCCACAATAATGATTATAACAAAACCGGCAAACTACCAAGTAGACTCGTCAACTAATTAATTGCTATATCAGACGAGGTAAGACAGACCAGTTTGCCACAGTAATGATTATAACAACAACCGACAAACTACCAAGTGAACCCTATTTTTTACTTATTACTGGAAGCAATACAGTTGGAGCTTACATTACTTGTGTTGAAGTTAGTGACCGCTCAATGATCACTATCTTCTTAAATTCAATGGCTGCCACAATAGGGAGCCGAAATGTAACTATACATCAATACAATCCACAGAAAGCTACACATTTCGGATTCTAAGACATGTAGTTACTCACATATTGATAACTTTTAAGGAGCTTCCCTTGCACATACGTGAGATACTTCAAGAACAAAGATTGGCATTTGAGTAGACATCATAAAGATATATTTGATTTTTGAATTTGAAAAAGCCAGACAAGCTTTCACGGACCGGACCAGAAAAAGCGTAACGGAGAAGCGTCCTCGCCGACATTGCAGGCAAGGTAATATCAGTACACAAATCACGTCTGTGATATTGAAGGCGCTGGTAAAAGGGACCATTACATTTTACGAAAAACGCCAGTTTTTCTATTTGTTTCTTTGTTCTTTCTAATTGTAATCTTTTTAGGAAAATACCACTGGACGTGTATGGGTGGGCGGGTGGGTCAATACCACTGGACGTGTACGGTGGGCGGGTGGGTCAATACCACTGGACGTGTATGGGTGGGCGGGAGGGTAAATACCACTGTACGTGTATGGGTGGGTGGGAGGGTCAATACCACTGTACGTGAATGGGTGGGTGGGAGGGTCAATACCACTGTACGTGTATGGGTGGGTGGGTGGATCAATACCACTGTACGTATTTATTCATTTATTATTTTAAGGATTCGGTCCGTAATAATTATTATAGTATCACAACACTCGAATTTTTATTTTATAAGTGAAGAAAATTTCTATTGGACCTAGAGTAATTCATCAATTTTTACAGTTAAAACATGAGGAACTCTAAATGCCATTAATGACTATTTTAAATATTAAAACACATAATATCAACTAACAGTCAACTAGAGAGGACCTCTGATAATCATACGTGTTCACTATTAACTCATTTCAATAATAAACACAAACCGTAGAGCTGAAATATAACATCATGTCTTAGCCTTTTAACCGTCAGATTGTATATTTATTATATACTATTCAGCTTTCGACTTTCCAGTGGCGTGGCTTGGAGGATTGGAGAACGCTGAAAACCCAGTAAAGTTGTGTAGAATTTGATATTCAACAGGTAGCGTGTTTATCAGTAGCAAACGCTCGTGTTTTCAGTTGAAACTTAAAAACTGTACACGCTTACATTTTTTTTGTTTTTAACATATATATTTCATGCTTTATAGGATAAGTAGTCTATGATTACAGCCCCGTGAAATCACATTTTCCAAATGGATTTTGTTTACTTTGAAAATAAATTAAATTAGACGAATAGTTATCTGTATTTAAAAAGTATATCAGGGGATAAGATTAAAATCTGATGTTAGTGGACTAAATACAATTATTCTGTTTCCGTAAAAAGGCAAAGTTTACATTTTACGTTCATAAATAAAGCTATGTCTTTTTTTGTTGTTGTGACATTGGCCTTATGGAGAATCAAATCCAATATGGCAGCAGATAATGCAGACTCCTTTATAAATTGTAACTTGACAATATGAGGTGAGTAATTCTATTGATAGACAAGTAGCCTATTTAACATACGCAATGCGAACAAATTGAAACACCTGTCAGAAACGAGTCGTGGCGAGTTCGCGCTTTGAGTACCGCAGAGAACCGCAGTAAAGAGATTTCACATTTTAATTAAACAACGTTTCTAAGTAGTAAGAACAAGTTCGGTGTGACAGACAGGTGGGTGCGACTGAGAAGACGCCAACCAGACTGTCAGTGTTGCCAACAGAAACTGGAGCATGACTAGTCATTCTGGTACTTCCTCGAATGACATTTATTTACGTAACTCTGTGTTCACGTCCGTTTTCAGATATGCCATCTTCTCACACTGCTGTGTTGCTGTTTACACAGCAGAGCGGTCAAGAAGGTGTGTAAGAAGGCCTGTACACGGTGCGATAAAAATATGTGGTGGTTATTACAATCGGATGAAAAAAGTTGTTTTTCTTTCGTTTGTAAGAAGTTTGTTGGGCCATTTAAAGGGCTGTTGAATACGCATCAATAAGAAGCGAAAATAGTCAGACTTCTTGTAGCAGACGAAACGAGCTTAGCGCGGCTGCCAACCCGTAGCGCTGGTTGAGCATTTCTGCCCTGTACCCCTCTCCCAAACCCCTAGTCGTGGCTCACTCACGCACTCCCTCTCTCTCCCCCTCCCCCCTCTCTCTCTCTCTTTCTTTCTTTCTTTCTTTCTTTCTCTCTCATTTCCATGGAAATTTGTAATATTCCCTCTCTCTCTAGTCGGTCGCGCTGACCTGACTGTCATTCTCTATCTCACTCTAGGCTACCGCGCAACAAGCTCGACCTAACGGCGGCTGCGCCAGCGTAGAAAAATTAGAAAAAAGTAGTGTAACTTTTTAACATTGGTTTTTCGCTTCTTACATATGTGTATTCACTGTTAAAACTCGATTTTTGAAGCATAATGTTAAAAGGGACAACAAACAAGAAGACTATCCATCATAAAGGTCCGGTGAAGCCGGTTTTCCGGTATAATTAGTTCATAGTCAATTTTCACAGGTAGCGCCTCTCTTCGGCCCTTTCACAGGTAGCGCCTCTCTTCGTCACTTTCTCTTATCTAGCAACGCTGAAGTGCGTAGAGCTATAGTTCGCCAAAAAGCGTTACTTGAGACGAATTACCGTTAGATAGCAGCACAGGTGAGCGTCTACAGCAGATACA
>JAQJVL010004952.1:0-39615 GCA_035578905.1 Stictocephala bisonia
AAGCAGCCTTTGCACTATTATTATAATCACCAACGATTTATCACAGAGCCTGAATTTGCATATATTTTACCAGCAGGCCTTCCCGGAGGCCAGGTACCTGAATTTATCACCAATCTCATATTTTTGTGCAGAATATATTGATTGGCTATGGCTGGTTTGTCAAATGTGTTTTAGAGGTAAATATGGTAATTTTCTTCGCAAATACAAATATTCTTGCTAAGCAACAAAAATTAAATAAATAAAAAGTATGTTTAAAAAATAACAATTATTTTAGAGTTTGTTTTTTAATTTATATGTACAAATTAAGCTTTACAACTTACCGGTGAAAAACTAACTTTCTGCACAATTCTAGATTACTTTGCACTACTTTGAGAGTAAATTTTAATTATTGCGAAGTAGTAAGAAACTACACAGTTACCCATGACTAGTCTTTATTGCTAGTCCCTTTAAATCAGAAACTCGCCACACATTGTTATACAATAAAAAATATATATATTTCATTATATATAACTCAGAAACGCAACACATTAGGCCTACATATCAAAATGATCATAATGAAATTCTTCACATCATTCTAGAGCATAGTAATAAATAGCTGAATTTACAAATCTCTAGGCTTACCGTGGCACTTAGCTAGGTTATGGTGCAATGGACAAATTGGTGACGGGATTGTCGCCGAGCCAGTGAGTGCCAAATGATGAACAAAAAATAGAAAATAAAATCTGATATTTAAATAGTTAGTTATAACCTGACTTAACCTTTCTATCATTGTTTCTAGTTTTTTCATTAGTGCAAATTAAAAAGTTGTTCTATTTATGTGCTCGTTAAATCGTTTTCTTTTTTTTTTTTTTTTTATTGATTACTTTGACAAGTCTAATTACTAGTAAAATGTGTTTAAAATTATTTTTGATTTACTTTTTCATAGATTTATTGATCATATTATCATCTGATTTACAAGCAAATTTAGCAAATTAAAGTCTCGATTTCCAGTGCAGACAACGCAGGTAGTAGGATGTTGATCGTTTCTAATTAGCTGTTGGCGGAATTTTGAATGACGACGTCTCTGCAGAAGTTAGAATTGTAGTAATTTTCTTCTTAGGGGCAACAGTATGACAACCATGGAAAAGGACCACAGTAAGGTCTTGAGAAAGTTCTACAAGTTTTCTACTTATAAACAACTGATTGACAAGGGCTACTGGTTGTAAAAAGGGTTTGCCCAAAATTACAAGTGTGTATATAAATGAAATAAGAACTACTTGACCACTCAACAAGTTATAAATAGAAAATTAATTAGTTTAATTACTATTAATTTTTTAATTACGACTGCTATATCAGTAACGACCCTAAACATCACTAGTCTATTAGACTGCTTTGGCAGTCACGAATATACAGTTACTCAGTTATAACTATTATAGCAGGCATGCCACCTAATACAATTTATAATAATCGCTATTGTCTGTCAGTGTTAAAAGTTGGTGGGCTAAACTAAATAATTACCCTACCTAATGATTGTTTATACATAAGGCCAACACTCTTACAAGGCTGTGAGCCTATGTTAAAAATTATCCATAACAATATCTCTGAAATTTGGGTGGTTATGCAATATATTTGCAACTATCAATTAAGCTATAAAAACACAATTAGTTACCAGGCATGTAACAGAAAAAGCATGTTCTTAATCACATAAAACGGGCTGAGCCTAAATTTAATTTTAAATTTAAGGTATGCCTACTTTTGAAATGTTGTGAGGCACATCTCAAGAGAAAAAATATGAAAATTGGGAATAAGAATTTTGTAAATATAGCATGGTGGGTTTTTTTTTTTTTTTTTTTATTAAACAAAGGAGAGGCTAATCTCCTCAACCACCTTGATCGTGAGACCAGGCACTTTGTGTGCTATTTTCGGAGCTGTGCGCCATCGTGAGAGTGGGCAAACGTGCTCTTTTCTTATAATCAATAAAACCTATGTTTACCATCAATTAAACGTGACAGTATAACAATCGACGCAGAATGTTCTGTTCTTTACATTTCACATTTTTAAAATAATTTTTTATGCAATATTAAAAACTTAGGATATAAAATTAATATGTGCAACATGAAACAAATAAGAAAATATGCTAATGTTTGTCGAATGACTGAACAAATAATTTTTTATGCAATATTAAAAACTTAGGATATAAAATTAATATGTGCAACAAGAAACAAATAAGAAAATATGCTAATGTTTGTCGAATGACTGAACAATAACAAATACTCAGAATTAGGCCTACTTACTATCAGTCTGCAGAAAATTACATACTCTAGCCATCAATACAAATTGCAATGTTGTAATTGCTTTACCAAAAATGTTTTTAAATACCCTTGTTTGTGTAATTTTATTGTGTAGTTTTAGCTCCTCGTCATAAAAATTATTTTATATTATTATTGTATGATTACAATGTACACGATGTAATTTCTCAAGTGCGGCTAACACAATTTACGCACGCTAACTTAATGTTATTTGTTATATACTTTTTGTTGGAATATTTTCATAAATTTAACATTTTCTTGTCCTAGCTAAAAAAGTACATGTAGCAAAATATTATACATACCCCTTATTGTTACGTAATTTTTCATGTGAATGTTTTGCTTCCGTAGTAACATTTTTATTTTCTCCAATAAACTAAAAATACACAAATTTGTTTATGGGTACAACTGTTTACCTAAACAAGCTTTTCTTGTCTATTCGACGGTGATTTTTTTTTTTAATTTTTACATATGTATATTTGATTACCTACAATGATCATACTGCAATGGCAATTTTTTTTTTTTATTTTTACATGTATATTTGATTACTTACAATGATCATACTGCAACGGTGATTTTATTTTTAATTTTTACATGTATATTTGATTACCTACAATGATCATACTGTAACTTTGAACATCTTTTCAGTTTTGCATCTTATATAAACAAACTATACAAAAAAAACCCCTAGTAGTTTATCTAAAATTTAACATATTATCATAGTGCACTAAATATTAAACAATTTGGCTAACTTGGAATCATTTACAAAAATCGTATAGTCCTCTTAAGAAGGGATATAAGTTAAAATTTAAGTACAATATTATCACATTTTTTCCCCAATTTTTTCTTGACAATTATTTGCTAAATTTATATGCAAGTTTTGATGGTAGTATGTGAATCATTTCTTCAGAAGAAAAACGATATAAAATTTACATTAGGAGCATATGAATTATTTTTTAAGATTTAAACAAAAAAGGCTTGGGAAACACTGAAAAAATTGTTTCCCAACTGATAGGCTTAGGACCTATCAGTTGTGATTTCATAATGGGTCACCTAGTATTTACAATCTAGGATTACTCTGCCCATTCCCGAATAGTCTATTGATATGTGCGAGGAATTTATACAAAGGTGAACCAGTACACTACAAAAATAGTATTGATAAATCTTTGGTAATTATGCACTTTCTTGCCAACTATGAAAATACGATTTTATGTTGAACAAGTGGTGAAAAATGAGTTTACAACTCTTGAGGAGTTAGATTTCATCCACAGAACTCGTTTTTACCGAAAAACCAAAAAACTAGTCTTTATCTAGTAGTGAAAAAACCAACTTTTATAAAAATCGTTATTTTGCGACAACTTTTTTTTCATTTCTCTGTTTTTTTATGTTGAAGACAAATATACAACTGGTTTTGAAGTAAAATTATTTATAGGCTACAGCTCGAAAAATGCATTTTTTACTGACATAACCTAACTTATCCTTGGTGTCTATTTTCTCAAAAAAATTTTCGTGATTTGCTTTAAGTTTGAGTGTTTGGCCTCTGTGACGACCTACCGGCCATCATCCAGCGGGAATATAAGTGAATTCGGGTTTTGAGATTAATAGTTGTTGTATATAATGATCGTGTAGTTGCCGCTAATCACGATTCGCCACGATAGTAATGTTTCCGTTATATCTCAAGAAATATTTTTAATAGACCAAATTTGTATTCAGCGCAAAAAAACACATCAAAATAAAGATGATTAAAATACCATTTAATTTAACAGAAATATGACAAAAATACTAAGTTGTGACATTGGTTTTTATCGATTTTTCGGTAAAATATATTATTTCCACGGAATAAAAAGCATATCTTGTGAAAATACAGCCAATTCTAGACCAATTTCAAGCAAAATGTTCAAAATTTGTTTGTAAGCAAGAAACTGCATAAATACCAAATCTTCCAGTGTTGGCTGGATACAAACTAGAGCTACATCTAACTAAAGCTCAGTCCTAAAACCTTAGACCAATCGGCCAACGGCTCGCCCTTACTTTGTGGATACTTCAAAATGAGTTGGTCACTAATAGCCATGCCAAGGTTTTTTTAAATTGGAACATTAACACTATATACATGTTAACCAGAAATGTACTGGGTTCAATAAGACTATTTCACTACATTGATAACTAATTGGTATAACCAACCTAGCCTTACTAGAGCTAACATAACAGTAAGTAACTTACTTAACTTTGTGATTGCCACCTTTAAAATAAACAAACTAAAAAAATAGGTATAGCCTAACCTTCCCAAACAAGCATGCTACCTGGGCTATAAGTGGTCCGATACTCTTTCATTTAATTCTTGATTGTGACTGAATTCCGCACTGTAAGAACCTACTAATCTACAATTTAAAATTATAGTATAAGATATAATATAAAGATAAAATACTAATTTTTACTTTTTTTTCATTTCAACACCAGTGGCACTTTCTAGTGGCTATTCAAACGTTGTACAATAACGGTCCAGACCTCCCAGGATATAAACCCATGACCAATTCAGGAGTGCTAACCATTAAGTCACGAGTGCTAACCATTAGTTTGGCAAGAGGCTATTGTTAAAATTTTGCTTTCCACTAACAAAAATTACCAAATATTATAACTACTGTCAATTAATTCATATCTATCACTTTAACGCCCATTATGAATTGATAGGTCTAAGCCAAGAAAGAACCACCCATGTCTAAAAAAAGGATTCACATTGTCCCAAGGTACGATTACTTAAAAAATTAAAACTGAGATAAGTATAGTAAATTAATACATTTAAATTGTGACATAATCGTAGCACATTTTAGGTAAGTAATACAGATTGCCTCACTTGACAACGTGGTTACAAGCCAGCCTAAGTTATTCTAAAGGAGCAACTCTAACTGGTTACATTTATCAAATATCTTTCAATATAAATTAATAGTAAACATTTACTTAACGTAAAAGTTATATGATAATTATGAAATTGTGTGGTTGTAACTAGATGCATATGGATAATATAAAGTTTAGAGGTAAAGAAATACATAGCTGCTAACTTACCATTACAAATGCCGGATGCGAAAGAAGTAAAGTGGACGGTGAACGCCTGTTTTATGTATGTAAACCCAACGCCTTCCAAGTTAAAGTTTGAAAATAAAAGGAAGCATTCTAGGATGCATCATATATATCATATATGCATCCTAGAATTAAGTTTTCGTGCTGCACATTTTCATTCAGCACCTTCTTAACTAATTTATTAGTATGATCATTGATTTTAAAACTAGCCAATTACACAAACTGTATACAAAGCCTCAATAAAGATTCTTATTGAAACCCCTTTAAAAAGAGTTGAAGATTTGTTGAATATGATTTGAGTGTAAAATTTGAAACTAATGATTTGATTGTAATGTTTCACTATACAATCCAGGACTATATATATAACAGGATTATATATACATGCCATTTAACACTCATCACTATTTCTCCAAAACTGTAAGTCCAATTAACTTGAAATTTTGTACATAGGTTTATATTTGCCCCATATAGGCTCACTAAGAAAAACCTTTCCTCTCCGTCCCACTGGCATCCAAAATTCCTATGGTATTCTTATGAAGCTATATTAATTGACTATAGGAAGAAACCCCTGCTCGCTTCGCGTGCCAACCCAATCACTCGCTAGTCTCGTGAAGTAAGCTCGGCCTGCGGCCTCGCCTGGGAACTCTGCTTTTAGCTCCTTTGTAAAACTCGGCATACGGCCTCCCCAAGAGGCTCTGCTACGAGCCCCTTTGTGGATCTCGGCCTACGGCCTCGCGGAAGAAAGTTCGGCTTTCGGCCTCACCAAGGCACTCTGCTACAGTCCAATTTGTGGATCTCGGCATGTTGCCTCGAGAGGAAGATTGGCTTACTGCCTCGCCAGAATTGCCATAAATTTTAGTTTTCGGGGCAGTGGAGCCCCTAAACATGGTCTTTTCTAAAAATCTGATGGTAAATTAGTATCTAAGAGAAGAATGTCTTTAATTTGATACCCCACTTGGGCGTTTTATTTTAGCATTGCCCTTTTTCTGGTTTTAGGATTTTATTTTGTTTTAGAGGCATATACCCCTTATTATTTGCTCTTTTCAAAATCTAATGGTATATTTGGATTCAGGGTAAAATAGTTTTGAAATGATGCCACACTTGAGTAGATAAGATCAGTAAAAAACCGTTATAGCTGTTTAGTATGTATAAATTAAGTATTGGCCTACATTCGGTTGCATTAGTATAGTTCTTTCTTGCCCCTAATGACATATAATGCCTTTACATTCACAAAAAAATAGATAAATCAGGTGGTATAACATTTTCTTTTTTCCAAAAATTCTTTTGTGCGTCGTTTATTTTACTCATTTTTACTCAAGTATTGTTAAAATACTTCATTTCTTTGCTTTTTTAATTTTTGTGGAGATAAATCGTGTTGCAATTTTAAACTATATGTATAAAAAAATTAGTTGGTAGATTATTATGTGGAACAGCTTTTCATCTGATGAGGACAATCCTGCAAGACTTCGAAGACATAGAGTGTTTAGGCCGAGAACAAATGTTGATTTTGTTAGTGTTTATGAGTTTAATGAGAGGTTTCGAATGTCTTCCATTAATATGGAATCAGTCCTTGGATATATAGGAATCAGACTTACTGTAGGCGTGCAACACGGAGAAGTGAAGCTCTCTCTGAAAGAGTTATTTTGTGCGCAGCTCTCCACTGGTTAGGAAATGGAGGGCAGTACCATAGTATTGGTGATATGCATGGTATATCAAAAGCAAGTATTTGTAGAGCATTTCATTCTGTTGTGGCAGCTGTAAATGAGAACATGTTTCCTCATGTAATTGACTGGCCAAATTTTGTCGAGGACGTTGCAGTTAACTTTTTTCGATTAGCTCAAATGCCTCTGGTTGTAGCAGTTGTAGCCCCTTCTACAGGTCTATGGTTGTAGGTTGTGTTGATGGAACATTAACCAATAATGTTAATGATGGAAAGTAAAAGAACATAAAAAACTATTAATTATTAAAATAAGGGACTGCTGTTTTATGAATACTTTATCATTACCGTATTTTGAAATTAATTATTGTTGATGAACCACTGTTTTAGTATTAATTAAAAGCTGACTTTTTGTACACATTCTTATTTTAAATTATTTTTATCAGTTAGTAAGAAATCACCTATTAACATGTAATTCAGTTAATAAATAAAAGTAGGCCTGTAACTATATGTTTTATTACAGAAAATTGGTTCATTATTTATTGTAGTTAATAGTTACTTACTCACCATTAAATTTAATTTATCAAAAAGTATACAAATCTAAGTACTGCAGTATATCAGTTAGATAGGTTCTAAGCAAACAATGAAATTGTATTGAACAAATTAGTTAATATAATCATATTACTTCAACTTTTTAATCCTTAGCTGGCTTTCTTCATCTTTAGCATTGCCGAATTTTACTTTGGGCTTTTCCCAAGTTCTCTCTACTAAAGCAGATGTTGGGGTAGTTGTGTTTAGAGGTTGAGGTTTAGAATTTGAAGATTCAAAGTATTCGCCTACGATGTCGTCACTGTTTACATCTTAGACTAAGTTTTTTGTAGCTGATTCAGCTTTATCCCATGTCTCATTAGATGGTAGTCCATGTACTTGTGGACTGTCACGCCCGATGATGTCCAAGATAACATTATCTGTTTCTAGTTTCTGTGAACTTGCAGTCTGGTCCTCCTCCACTACCGGTCATTCCTCTGCTGTCCATTTTTTTCTGAAAAAAAGAACAATAATAATCAATTTAAGGGTAATTTCTGTTAGGATAGGGTTATATTGGGTCAATACCCAATGACCATGGCACTGACCAAACTTAAACAATCAATATAGTTTACGTTTGGTCAGGTTATGTTTAGAATGATCTAAGTTAATCTGCCTTAACCTCAAAATCCCAACCTAACCTATCAATATCCAACCTAGCCTCATCCTTGCAAAAAAACCTTACTGAAACCGGAAACAAATATTTCTCCGTTTTCCTCATTTTTGTAATTTTCCTGGCTTTTCTGCTGAAAACCCCGTCATATTCTTGTTTCTTAGCTATGGATATAAAAAAATGTGAGCCCAAAAATCGGTGAGGCCCCTGTTTTATACAATTACCCCAAGTTTTTTCCAAATACATTACTGTCTGCCTCCGATTTGAATGCGTGTGAGAGGAATGCGTCTGCCATTGGTCGAGCGCTTCCCCTCAAACAACGCATACCATTCTATGAGCCATACTGAAAACATCTGCAAGACCACACTCACTCATGACCAAATTACCACCACCATTTACCAAATGAACAAATGTATTAGTAGCTTCCACAGTTATCATCATGATTGATAATAAATAAATAATGTATTTATTTATTATCAAAACAACTCAAGTCAAACATAAAAATAACATCATCAATGAGGTTAATAAAAGCCCTATATTAAATTAGTATTTATTGCCGCTATTACATTAAAATTTCAAAATAAATTATACGGTTAACTTTGTTACATCTGTAAAATGACAGTTAAAAATTTGAGAATATAAATGGTCGACAGGTGATCTTAGTTCGATATACTGGCGTTGACTGCACAGCTGGTCACGAGAGCTGCGCCGTACAAAGTCAGTATGAGTAATACGGCGGGTTGCTAGGCAACAACCGGTTTGGCGCACTGGTGGGGTTAACCTTCCCCCTCACCCCTGTGTCCCCTCGCACGCAATCAAGTGAGAGGTAGACAGTACACATTCTTTATTTCACCAACTCATGCTTAAATAAATGGGAAAAAAATGTACTTACCACAGTGTACTTCTTCAAGTTTTGCCAGTATGTGTCTCTTATGTGGACATAATCTTTGTTGGCTGGGACCAAGCCTAAAGCTAACGCTTTCTCTCTCGTGTACAACTTTCCATTCTTTTACTTTGTCTTCTTTAGTTAACTTGTTTGAAAATGATCTAAATAGAACTTCTTTTCGGACTAGCAATTCTTTTAAAAAAATAAATTTTCCCCTCTTTTATTAACGGCATAATAATTTATTATTATTACTAACACGATAATTGTAAAGTAGAACTTCAAAAGCTAAAGTAAATGTAAACATTAAAATAAACTTATTACAGTGATCAGCTGACTTGTAACCATTAGTCACAACTGTGACTTTTTATTATAAAAGTACCGTAACAAGTGTTTTCAAGAAACACCTGTACTTGTGAAATAGTAATATGTAACCTGTAACTTTCGTGAAACAGGCCCCAGAAAGCCCAGTTCATAGTGAGTTAAGTGATAACAAAGATATTTAAGTTACTATAATTTTACCATACACCGGGTGATCAACTCAAGTTACATATTCACTATTTCACTAGAACATGTGTTTCTTGAAAAAACTTTTTATTTTTTTATAATAAAAAGTCACAGTTGTGACTATTTGTCATAAGTTAGCCGATTACAGTTACAAGTTTATTTTGATTTTTACATTTACATAGCTTTAGGAATTCTACTTTACAACTAACTGTGTTAATAATAATAATTAATTATTATATTTTTACTAACTAAAAAGGAAGGCAACATTAACTTATTTTAAAGAATTTATAGTCCGCAAAGATTTTTTATTTGGATCATATTCAAACACATCAACTAAGAAGACAAAGTAAAAGCGAGAATGGAAAGTTGTACATGAGAAAGCTGTTAGCTTTAGGCTCGGTCCCGGCCAATAAAGATTATATCCACACAAGAGACACACACTGGCAAAACTTGAAGAAGTACAATGTGGTTTTAAGTATAAATTGGTAAAGAATATGTAATATATTAGGGAAAAACTTAGGGTAGTTATATAACAGGGGCCTTGCCGATTTTTCGGCTTACATTTTTTCATACTAGATACATAGCTAAGAAACAAGTACATGATAGTTTTTTGTTTTTTTCAGCGGAAAAGCCGTATATACTTATTAATTTTTTTTTAATGTAATGAAACTTTCAGTTATGTACATGTCTATACATCAAACATTTATACCCCCACGTATTAAACATTTTTAATGCAAGCCTACCTAGAGTTATACCTTATTTTAAAGGTCTTTGTACAATACAAAAGTACAAACCTGAGGTCAAAAGAATGGCCCAACCAGAAAACAAAGCCTCTCAAAGAATGTAGTGTCATATAATAACTAATACTTCTTAGTTATACGGTTATTTATTTATCCCTGTTGTTGAGCACGTTGTTGATTGTTTACAATAGCAACTAAAGACTACTTTATAAAAATAACTATATTATTTAAAAAAAAATAAAAATAATAAAAACACTTTGGACAGTAAACAAACCCTAAAAATAGTTTAAGAACATTATTATACTCATTTATTACGCATTTCTTTTTTTATTATTTAATTTCTCATATTTGTTAGTAAAATTGTAGCTGCAAAAAGTAATAGGTAAGCTTGTATTAAACATTTTTAAGACTTCCTTCATGTGCCATCCCCTGGCTATGCAAAAAACTAATAAAATATGTCTAAATGTTTGGTATAGGAATGTGTACACAACTACAAAGTTTTGTTACATTTTTTTAAAGTTTTAAAGTTAATAAATATATTTCATACCTTTGACCAACCCCATATACAGTAATAATTGCAACACGCGAAATCCACACCAAATTTAATAAAGCAAAAAAAATTTGTATTTTTACAATACTTGAGTAAAAATGAATAAAAAAAACCAAGTACAAAACAATAAAAATATTGTAACAAGTCCTCTTATAAAATTTACCTATATTTCGCTATAGGTTAAAAATAGTTTTACATTTAACAAGTGTAGACATGTAACTTATAACAATGTAAAAAACACAGTAGTGAATTGGTGAAATTGTGAATCAGTAAATTATTACTGATTACTACTAGACGTTACTTTGTGTTTGTGAAACACCTGTAACTGGTATTATATTTACTTAGTTACTTTACAGTTATAAAACAAAGAACAATACTTTTACTTTAATTAACAAACTATCTAACAAAGAAAATAACAAATATGAAAAATCTGGAATATATAAAATACAATGCTCGGAATGCAATTCTTTTTACATAAGACAAACCGGAAGAACATTTAATTTACGTTACAAAGAACACATACAGGCCATAACAACTCAACATCAATTAAATCCAACTCTGCTGAACATATTCTCCAGTAAAATTACAATTACCAAAATATCAATGAAAATTTTACAATTTTAGAATATGAAAAGAAAGGAAAAAAAATAAATTCCAAAGAAAATTTACACATATACTTAAACAATTATAATGAACCACAGAACATATTAAATACACAAATTAACATGAAAAATCTTATATATGAAAAAATAAGAGAAATTAAAAAAACATAAGAATCAAAAGTAAAATTCAACCATTGATTTTTATAATCAATGATTCAACTTACCCACACATTAAATTAATTATATGTTTTCTTCATTTGTTTTATTTTTATAAATGTTCATTTCTTATTGGTTATATTATTTACACTCTGAAGATGGCCTAAGAGCCAAAACCGGTCATGTATTATTATATAAAATGAATAAATGGTACTTAATTATAGTTATTATTCAATTTAATAATTCAGTCTTGAATTATTACAGTTATCATGCTTTTTTTAATTGAAAAAGGAGTTCTTTTGTCTAAAAATGTACTATTTTTAATTCTTTTGGCCAAATTTCCAAAATAATAACCATTCAGTAGTATTATTATAAGTATTTGTATTGTCTTAGTAATAGTTGTTAAACGGTTTTCGATTTGTTTTCGTATGTATAACGTCCTGTAGGGTGTCACAAAATACTAAACTTTTTTGTGACATCCTGTATATCATATTATAAACGAAAGCTTAAAGTGTAAAAAAGAGAATAGATTAGAAAACAGTTTTTTTTTTTAATCAAACAAGCTAAATACTAGCCAATAATACGAGTTTTATTTACCAAACTAGGTAGCTAAAGGTGCAAACATCTGAATATTTTTCATCGTTGCTGGAGGGGGGCCGCAAAAAATTTGCCTAGTGCCGCAAAAAATTTGCCTAGTGCTGCAAAAAATTTGCCTAGGGCCGCAAGTATTGTAAAAAAGGTCTAAATCCATCATTGACAATCCGTCAATACCTATAGGTAGGGTTGCCATATGTCCGTATTTTGTATGGACGGTTTGTATTTTACATTATGTGTCAGTGTCCATACCGTACCTTACAAAGTAAAAGCTTGGTAAATGTCTGTATTTTTCATTCTTTAAGTTCATATTATCAATATATCTTAATTATTTAATATTATAAAGAATGCAAAGATGTATTACTACTGTCGTCAATCATGATAGGTTGTGTGTCGTACTCATATATTATGCATTATTATACCATCACAAACTTCCCTCCCTTAAAAAAAAATAATTTGTTTAACCCTTGAACTTGGCCAAAAATAAGTGTGAACATTTTGAAAGAGTGTTGGAGTTTTCTCTTTCTCTACCCAGTACATCAGCATCAGTTGAATGAGTTTTTCACTAATTAAAAATGTCTGGATACCTGATCGGAATAGATTGTCAGTGGAGAGGTTGAAGCCATTCTGATCATCAAAGTTTACAGTGACATGTCATGTACGGAATTTTTGAAGCCTTTAAAAACAACGGTTCTTTACTAAAAAAGGAATCTATATAGAAAAATATGACTGGTTTCAGCCTTCAGCCATTGCAACTAGACATATGGCAATCCTACATCGGTCACGCGATAGTTACTCTGCTTTTCGGCGCTTGCTGATTAAGACTGTGTTATTAAAACTGCCCACATATAAACGTGTTCTTAATTTATAATGCTATTTTTCCAGATTACGTGGAAGTTCGAATGAAATTCGTACATAGGGTAGAACTAAAGATACTATATCCAACGTATTTTAATATTTTATTTACTTTTAAAAAGAGCGGCGATTGTATGTAGTTTGCGTGAAGGGTTGTCATTTTTCTGAACTTTAATAGAAGGAATGTAACAACGTTTTTTTTATTATTGTTATGTTATTTTATAAATTTGTGTTCAGGGGGGACTATATAACTTCCTAAAGTTTCATAACGATAGGATGAATGGTGTAGTAATGCATAGAGGAAAAGAGATATACATGTACACTCGTTTTTATACACATAAATCAAACTAAACTTCTACTGAATACAAACTTAATTTTTTTTTTTTTTTTTTTTTTTTTTAAAGGAGAGGCCGATCTCCTCCTTAACCTTACTCTGACCATTCCCCATAGACCATTGATCTGTGCGAGGAACTTATTCAGTCAGAGTAAGGGGGCGAACCTGTACAGTACAAGGTGAATATTACTGATAAATCTTTTCAGTCTAGGCCGGATTCGAACCAGCGCTATCTCTAACCCAAGCTCAAAGTCCTGACGCCTTAGACCACTCGGCCACCGGCTCGCCCAAATGCTCACCAAAAAATTCTAACATTATGAAATATCTATAATCACATGAACATTATAAACATCTGTTTATAATGTTTTCTAACTATTATAATACATTATAATATTTATAATACATTAAAGCTGTTAAAATACCATTATTTACATTTGAACATCTGTTACTTTTAAATTAATCTAGAAATCTCTCCATGCTACTCAGCTCTACTGTGTAGTAATGAACATTTTTGAATTAACAGTCTCTACGTTTAGTTATAATGATATAGTTTATAGTAGTACAAACACTATAATTATTTATATTAGACTTGTATCATATACCTACTAGCTGTTTACCCGTGTCTTGCTATGGGAATAACATATAAATAGTTATTAATGGTAGCTTAGCGTGCCAACCCATCACTCATCAACAACACTTCCCTCGTGAGGAAAGTTCGGCCTGTATCCTCGCTTGGAAACTCTCCCTTTAGCACCTTTGTGCAACTCGGCCTGTGGCCTTGTCGTGACATTTGACCTGTATCACAATTTAGTCTTTTCAAAGATCTTATGGTATATTATGAATCGAGAGAGAAATGTCTTAAACCTAATTATGGGTGTGTTTGAAAAGTTTTCAATTAATTTTATTTTTTTACAGTTGATGATTAATTAAATGAATAAAATCACTCCGTAAGAGTAATATAAATAGGACTGACAAAATTGCATTGCACTCAGTCAAAAACTAATATACTGTATGAAATATTGGTATATATCTCAATATAAAATTAATTTATATACCAAAATTTCGTATTTTAAGGCGAATATTTTCTTTCTTACATTCTTACATTCTTACATATGAGACGCCGACACAACGTTGTGCGTATTTTAAGGCGAATATGAATGGTTTTATGAGTGTAGGATGAGTGTAGATGAGTGTAGTCTGGTTACTAACTGAGTTCAACTGTTCCTCAGAAAGGGCAATTTATTAATAACAATTAAGTCTGATACTCAGTTTTCTCCCTTACACAATATCCTAATCCTAACTACCATCCAACATGGACACCACAGACTTCTCTTGTTATAAGTCCACGTCGATGGCAACCGCTAAGCGGACGCCGTGTCGGTATTAAGAGGACCGAGCATGGAACCTATCGCCTACAATCTCCTAAACACTTTGTCTCCAAGTAGCTGGGTTACAGATCTGCGCCACCAGATTCCAATGCTCCTTGAAGCAAGAAAACTAAATTTAAGGTACACATGTGGCATATAGTTTTTTTACATGAAGAAACAAGTATTATAATGGTAACTGTTTATTATAACGTGGTTGTGACAGATCATTTATATAAGGGTTAAAATGAAAACCTGATTTTAATTAATTAAAAACCCGCTACATGAAATTTTCAAGAAGCGAGCAAATTTTGTATTTCTTGGTCAGGTAAGTTTGACCTGCGTAAAAAAGTTTTATAAATAACCAAAGTAATTAATAAATCTACCAGAAATGTTTTAATAATTATAGTTTCTTACAATAGGGCTTAAAAGTGAAAAATTAGCATTTCAGTGCCCAGAATAAAAACTTATTTTAATTATCAGGCTGGACAAAATAGTATCTGAAAGCATAGTTTTATGGAGCATAAAATTCTCTACAACTTTCAAATTTAAAGTTGGTTTCTATATATTACAGTTTTTGTATAATTGCTGGTTTTGTATTTTACAAAGTAACTAATTTTGTGAAATAATTAAATAATTAAGTCATGAAACATGGTGGTCGTCAGTGTTATCCATACAAATATAAAAAGGATGTCAATATTCTCTGAGATACTGAACTGAGTGCCCCAGTGTAGAATTCCAAGATTAAAACCTCCAACACCAACTGAAATAGAGACAGTTGAAGAATCTGTTTGAATGTTTGGGTTGGGCTCGCTCTAGTTCCCGTTCCCACGCTACTCAGGTCATTGCTTCGTGGAGACATGAGGGGGAGTGACGTCATAAAATTATGTCAAGAAAAACAATTTAACCAGTAAATCAGGTAAAATGGATTCCTATGAAAAGTTACAGAACCAGGCACTTTATGCCAAGAGCGCCCATAGGATATATTTGGGGGGGGGGGGGGCAAGTCTACCAAGAGGGAGATATGGAATACTTTCCTGGAAAGGTGGGGTTTCAGAGGTCTTTACCAGAAATTTGTTCAAAAGTTCACCCCTAAAACAAGTTTTTTAAGCCTTACCGTATAGAATTATGATTTACCATATTTTGTTAACTAAAATTTATTCATACATTTACAATAATATTATGGAATTAGCGCAAAATAAAAGTTAGTTTCTTTAATACAAGTTGAATAAGAAATTACAATTTAGAGTAGGTTTTAATTTTTTAATTTCAAATTAGGTTAGGGACAGTAATTAAACATGCATTAAATAAAAGCTACTTATATTTAGGCACAAAACTTACAATTCAACATTATACATGACTGAAAAGAGAAAAATAACATTTTTCCAAATCACAAACTGCCCATACTTTTCTTTTCTTTAGGCCAAACATATAATTTAACAATCATCATTGATTAATTCACATAAAAATAATAGTTTGTTGGCTGTTAGAGAGGTTGGATTCGTCTAGCGTCTGCTTATCGCACACAGAGGCATACATATGCGCACTCAACTGCCTCACATTCCAGAGGGAGCTTGCAACAATAATTAAGTTGTAATATCTTTAGACATTAACACAATGTAAACAGTTTTAAATACATATCAGTTTGTTCAAACTAACTGTACAACAACATTTTTTTCTTTATTGAGAATTAGTCTAATTTTATTTCTCTGGAAGCCAGGGTGGGCCACGGCCTCCCCTGCCCCCAGTATGGGCACCCTTGCTTTATACTAAATGTTGTCTCTACTTTTCCAGACCAATTTTATATATTCTACAAAACAATATAGTATTGGAATGTGCATGTGTAAATTATATTTATTGAATTGATATGTAAATTATAATGATTACTCGTTGTTTTAAAATTATAACATGGTTACATTGCTTGCATGTTCAAAACGTTAACTTCGAAATATAAATAAAATTGCATTATAAAACCACATTTAGTAATAACAACATTTTTGTATTTGCAAAATTTCATACCACAAACTGAAACATTTACTAATTTTTAACATTGTATTACAAGATTGAGCAATCATTTTATTAAGTTTATTTTACAAAGCGATTGGTTTATTAAGATGTTAAGTTGCTGTAGGCCATAAAATAGACTTAGGACAATAGGGACCAGGCACTACCAGGCAAAAACCTCTAGCAAGACTACAGTTCTGACTACACAATTTATTGTTCAAACTAGTTCTGTACACGCACAGTTGGGCAAACCTCCAAAGCCTTTAAGAGAATCAGAAAGGAACAAATGGGACTACCCACCTATCTTATGTGCACATGCCCTTTGTTTATTTACCCAACTACCCTAATGCTCAGACAGTCATTCTTTTACATGATGCCATAGTTAATTTTGAAAGGTGGCGCTCATATAACAGAAAAATTAAATCCTTCCTTGTCAAAAAAACTTAACAAGGACCTTTGACGACCGACCAAAAAAAAAGCGCGAACTTTTTTTTCCTCACTTTTAAAGTGCGACATCTAAAATATTTAGGCTGAAAATTTGTAGAAACGCAATTTTTTATACATATATTTATAACATCTGTTAAAAAAAGATACAAGGGTACTTCCTTGACCAGAATATTTGTAATTGAGTACTTTATCAGAATAAATGCCAAAAAAGTCATCTCAAAATTTTTAAATATTTATATTTTGTCAATAAAAAGTGTAATTTAAAAAAAACCAATTTTTTGTATGCTTACAGCTCATAAACAAAAAATATTTTATGTGTGGGAAACTGTTTTATTGAAGTCTAAACTTAATCACCTACAAACACAGAAAAAATTATAACAATCAGATAGAAAATTAAAAAAAAATAACATGAAATATTTTGTTAATATTGTCAGATTTGTCTGTTAAAATTAACTCTCTGCCTATTATTGTCAGTTCTTTTCATTGACTTTATATTCTAACAGCTAGCTCCAGACGTTAAAAAAAGCATTCTCGAACGTCTGCATATCATCCCAAAGATGTACAAGTTATCGTAGCAGTAAATTGGATGTTATATGTAACAAACTTCGAATGACGAGATATCGTCATTACTCAACGTGAATTTAAGTAATGACCATATCTCATCTTTTGGTCCTTCAGGGAAAAAACATAAATGACGAAATGTAGTCATTTGGTCCCCAAAGTGTTAATTCACTGTGTAATTTCTGATAACAAAGATTGAATACTATTTTTCAGGATTTTAAATAAAACTTTTAAAAGGACATTTCACATTTTCATTTATTTTTTAATAAAGAAATACATAACTTGTGGTCATAAAAGGAGCAGGTGGCCAACAAAGCACCTTCTAACAGAAGTATGGGAAACTGCTCAGTTGTATTGATGTACGACCAGTCAGCTCCATAAGCAATGCTATTATGTTCCTTGTAAAAAATCAAATCTTGGAGTTCACTATTCAGTACTAGAAAGCCGTTGTACATGCAAGCAGCCAACACCAAGTCTTCCGAGACAGGTTGACGCCGAAGACGCCAGACTCCACCACCAGTGATTGCTGAGGCAACGGTACGCTTCATCTGCCTTGTATCCCACTTGAGTATTTGCTCATCATAACTAACAAAACAGAGGTGACTGGTTATTGTAACTGTTAAACAGCCTAAGAGATGATAATTTTATTTACTACGTTACTGTATTTTAAAAACAAACCTTTTTCAATGTCCAATCGGCTAGGAAAAATGTTTAAATATTGGCCAAAAAACACAATTTAATTTCTATAAAATTACTGACATTCAAATACAGTTCTAATAATCCTACATACTTGTGACTTCTTAGAAAAGCCTCCAGAAAGCGTTTTAAAACCTCATGTTTCCATAAAATTCTAAATTTTACTTCTTATTTATGGTCCTTACAAATGCTATACGGTACCTAAACTATGATAGGTTGTATTATTGATGGTCAAATGTAGTATCATACATTAACATTAATCTGTATACGTCATTATTTTACCAGATACACTTCTCTTTAGACAGGGTCTTATTTTCTGACCCTAATAAATATAACAAGTTGTATCATTCAGATTTGCCAAAAATGCTGAATGGCCTAGCTCTCTGCAGGGCAAGGTAAAAATTGGTAAAATCGGTCTCTATATATGTAAGTCACGCTTAAACTTCCGGTCATTCATCGTCTCTAAAGCAATGTAAATAATAAGGCTTCTTCCTATTATTTTAACTCCATCAAAGTTTATCTTCAATATATTCAAATTACAATTTTTAGTAACTAATATTAAATGTTCCAGTTTTATTTGCACAATTCATGTACAATAACTAAATATGAAGTATTGAAGAATAATTGTATGAATTTCAATATAAAATAAATTTTAATTTTAATCACATGAAATTCATTTTAATGTTCCATTGTTTCTAGTTTCTACATAACTTCCACTACCTTCCAGAGAGCAACGAGTGCTCCATCTTTTGACTGCAGCTAAGACTGGTTACTCCAGCTGTGTGAACCGTGTTGGTCAGACGAAGGCACACACTGTCACGCAAGTCGTACACTCGCAGCTTACCATCGTCTCCACCTGTGAGAGATTATAGGATGTCATGGCACAGATACACCTCAGAGACACCATATTAGGAAGGAAATAAATAGATTTTGAACTGTTCCTACATGGAACATGAATTATTAGAAATAGGAAAATGAGTTCAAAGCACAAAAACACATTAAAAATATTTGTTTGTTGAATATGGTACAGAATGGATTCAAAAAAAAGGTTTAACACATTTTATAGACTCTACTTATCAACTATAAATTAAAAAATTAAAAAATACAGAATTATAGTAAACTTCTATGATTCCATCCCTATAATTATTTATAACAGGTTTAAAAGAAGAATATACTAATTTACAAAACAAGATTTTTACATCTTTATAGAATCTATGGCTCAGTCATAAATGAATATTTTACATTGTTTACAGTGTTTTGTGAGAGACTAAAATTGCCTCCAACAATTGAAAATCCCAACATATGCATAGTAAATTTTGCGATTCCTCTTTTAATACTCAAAATGTAAAAGCTGAGGAAATTCAGTAACTCTTATTCTCCAATTCTAGTGTAAAGTAAAGCCACCATATTTGGCCGCCTGTGATATTCTAGTCTAAGCTTAAACAATTAATATTATCATTACTGTAATACTCAAAAAAAAACCCTATGTACTCACTAAGTTTGATTTCATGCAAGTCAGTTGACATTTTTTTCACTGAAAGACAGAAACGTTTTCGATAATTAAAATTGTTTTGTGAAAATTGGTATCCATGCTCATAGAAACTAATGAAATGGTAAAGAGTTGGTTCCCTTTCGCTTTTTGTGAAATTTCAGCAATAAATTTTCTGTAATGACTAAAGGTTGCCAACTAATTTTACATCTTTAACATTCACACAAAGATTTCTAAAAGCTCTAACCCACTTCTTGATCATACTATCACTTATACTGATGTCTCAATAAACTTCACTAGACTATTTGTCATTGGGCTATTAATTAATGACACTTTCTAAGGAATAGTCGGCCTTAGTTTGTAACAATGACTACATTCGCTCATCTACACTCATCACACTCATTCGAAATCCATATTCGCCCATATCTTGACGATCGGCGTCTTATGAATAAATAAATAAATGATGAATGCTGCTTTAATACTGAGAAAACAAATCCCAAAATGTACTCACACTATCCAAAGCATTTTATCTCACAAACCATCTAAAATAGTCAAATGTTTCCTTATAGCCTCTTTTCCATTCATACAAGTCCTAGTCACAAATTGCATGACTTATGCCGGGTACAAGTGCCAAAAAATCTACTGTTTCCATTCCTCGTAGCGCAAGTTGCTGTACATGTCTTGTGTAGCAGTTGCTTGGCACTTCTCTGTCCCTGGAACTTGTTCCACAACAGGTTGCAGACCGTTTCCATTCAGCAACATGCACTGGCAAATGACACGCAACTTGTGAGTAGTGGAAACCATATTTAATAGTGTGTCACAGATTTGTTGTAAGTCAAATACTGAATTTCGAAATGGTTCTTATTAAAAAATTACACTTCATATACATGATCAGGCCCATGAATTTCAGCCACAGACATGAATAGATGTACACCTATAACTCATTAATATAACCCACTTAAAATACTTCTTCCCTTTTTACATGCTAATCTATCTTCAATTTAGAAAAATAATCTTAAAAATTTATCAAATTTTACACTTACTTATGTTAAAATGTACAATCGTATACATCTTTAACTTCAGAACTATAGTCAAGATACTGATCAGTCATAACGATACAGTAGAACTTGGATAATTCGAATCTGAAGGGACCAATGCGAAAATTCGAATTATCCAATACTTCAAATTAACCAAGTTGTATTTTTTATGTAACTTTCATGATCCTAAAAGGCTTAAAATAATACCCACAAATTACTTTTTTAATATAAAATTTAATGTATTCATTTAAAGTTCACTACAGTATATTAAACATAACTATAGAGGCATACAGTATGTAAAAATTACAATAATGAAGGTTTAACGATCGCAACATAATGGCAGGGCGCGCCGAGGGGAGGGGAAGAGACAGATTAGGAATTCCCAGAAGGTGATTGCCTGCCGACACACTGACCAAACAATGCAAACCTCAAACGGAACCTTGTTTACAGTACATTAGTCAATGTTTCACTTTTACCGTTGATGTAAAAACTTTGAATTAAAGAGATTTAACTTCGAATTATCCATGATTATTTTACATTGGTAATATTACAATGTTCAAGGGACCAACCCAAAACTTCGAATTAAAGGCAATTTCGAATTAAAGAAGTTCTAATTATCCAAGATCTACTGTATTATAATATTTACTTTAATTTATTAAAGTAACTTTTGTTATTTTGTGATCACATCACAAGTATTGTAAACATTATGGCAATATGACTATACTTTGTTGATTATCATATTACCTGTTGGTAGAAATACAAAGCTAGTGATCGAATGTCATTCAACTCAAATTTATTACAATATAAGTTCAAAATGCACAAATTAATTTCTTTATTAATCCATCCCTCTGGTCTGAAGAAAGTAAACGTGGTTTATTGAAATCAATCGTCATAGTATTTTGTGCATTTTGTACTTTTCATAAATTTGCGTTGTGAGACGTTCAGTTGTTTTATAACAATGTGATTGAACAGAGTGAATGTGAATAAGTTGTTTACAACACTGTCTAAACCTCTCACATAATATTTAGATATTGAATTTCCTTTATTCACACTTTTCATTTGTCAATATTAAAACCTTATATACAGGGTATTCAGTAAAACTGTTTCAATAATTTGGGATGTTATTGTACACATAAAAGTGAGCAAAAAACTTCATATGAAGGTAGGTCCTAAAACCTTTAGTTTTCTGTCTATCTGTCTTTATGCGTTATGAATTTTTAAGTAGTATTTTTATGATAGTTGTTATTGTAATGATTTTTACCTGTTATAACTATGAAGTTGTTATTGTTTGTAAAAGTATTAAACATCAGTTTAACCATCCATTGTGGGTTGTGTAATAGTGGAGCCCTTTAAAAATAATGTAATATTGTTAGATCGCTCCTTTAATTGTGGCTCATTCCAGTGTCATATTGTTATTGTTTATATTAAAACAAGTTGATATTAAAAATTGTTCCATATAGAACACATTTTTTACTAATACCTGCCCAACCATACACGTACAGTGGTATTGACCCACCCACCCACCCATACACGTACAGTGGTATTGACCCACCCGCCCAACCATACACATACAGTGGTATTAATTTAACCATACACGTTAAAATGCGTTAACTCTGGATCCAAAGTTATGAATTTTTACGTAAAAAACTCATAAAGACAGAGAGACGGAAAAATCAAGGTTTTAGGACATACCTTCATATGAAGTTTTTTGCTAATTTTTATGTGTACAATAATATCCCAAATTATTGAAACAGTTTTACTGAACACCCTATATATAAGGTCATATCTAAACCTTATATTATGTGTCAATAAATTACAGACCCGTGTAGCAAACTTGAGGACTGAAGAAATCCCAGTGCACTATCCAAGCCTCAAACCCATGCGCTGACCAGTTGTGCTCAACTATGAGACCTTTGACAAAGAATCATGTGTAACAACAATGTATAACAATGTGTATCATGTATAACAAACTGTACTTTTCAAAGACAACTGTATAGATACAATTTAGAACAGTAACATACAAAAATAAACTTCATCAGTCCTTACAATAGACATCATAAAAGGAGCTGCAGAAACGTACAAGAAATTTTTAACTATAGCATATTTTTTAAATAAATAAATTTAAAGCAGAGTTTTACCAAAAACAATTCTGCAAACAGACCTCACAGGTTTGAAATAGACAGAATGTATTGCTTTCCAAGTGTTGAAGAAAAATAGAGTAAATATGGAATTAGAGTTAGTTAAAGACAAGATTTTTTAAGTGGTGCTGAAATTACGAATTTAATTAGATTTGATATGATGAGTTCATGTTTATTAGGGAAAGGTCATGAATTTCTTAGGAATTTTGTTTGAATTCTATTTACTATGTACTTGTCCATTTTTTAAATGTTATGTATAAATATATGTGACACCCTTCAAAATATATACATAAATACAATAGTTAATATCATTTCATTGTGAAAGCTGAACTCTACTATGCTAGTACTGATGTAAAAAATCAGGATTAAACAAATCCTTAGTTTTAATTTCAATATTAAAATTATATTTTAAATATGAGCCAATTCCTATTACTCCAATATACTGATGTTTGGTATCAAATTTTGTTAAATCTGTATTATGACACATAATATTCATTACACAAATTATTATTCCACACTATAAACCAGCATCACCTAAATTTAGTATATTTTCAAAATCTAAATTATTTCAAATAACAACTACTTTTTAGTTTAATAATGGCCACGTTACTTAATACACAACATATCTTATTTATTCTGTGATTTTGTTAAAAAAAATATTCTATTTAAACATGTATATGGTTTCAACAACTATACGGTTCATATACAGACCATTGGAATCTAGGCGTAGAACAGAAATGCATCCTTGAGAGTCACTGACCGCAATCTTGACAACATCAGCTGTGACAGACCAGTCCAGTGACAACGCCAGCAGTTCTCGCTCCCCATCTTGCTTTGATAAACTTGTTTTAGTTTTCTGCACCAGTTTAAGTTTGGAAGTGACACTGTCTCCTTTACAAAGCAACAAAATTTACAATTAATTGTTAGAAATATAACATATTAATAGAAGTATATATATATATATGTAATCGGTTTTAATTATGGAGGTTTAATTTTTACATTTGTCTTTTTAAATAAAGGTTCCATTGCTAGGTCACAAGAACTACAGCTATCCATTATATCGCACCCCCGCTAAAACAGTGGCACAACTCAAAAAGTGCATATTTTCAGGAGAGCCAGAAAACTAAAAGTGCGTTACTTTAATCCATTATAATGAAGAAACTACCCATCAAAATCGAACGATATGTATTTTTTATACAACAAAATGTATCTGAGGATTTACTAGTAAATTTATAATTTTAAAAAAGTTGGCACTTAGTGTTAAAAATATAGTTTTTAAAAATTTATTTTGAGTTGTGCCACTTTTTTGTGAACCGACTTGTGTATTTTCTTAAGTTTAGTCACTCTTTAGGTGGGTTAATAAATTCATCAAAACCATATTTATAAGGTAGAGCAGAACTTTAATTGAGAATAAAAATGAAATTATAAAAGTAACAAATTCAAAAGTGATGGAAATAATTCATTATGAAGTAATAACTAATAATTATTCAAGGTTACTAAAATATTGAAAAAGGTTACATAGATTTAAAAGTATAAACACTAAGTTTTGGTACAAATAATTATTAAAATCATTCTAGCAGTTGGATACTAAATAAGTACAAAGGTGACAAAGATTAAAGTGTTCCTACACAAACCCTTCTGCAAATTATTATAAAAGTCCTTGTAGTAGTAATAAAATAATGAAAAAGTTGACACACATTTAAAAGAGTGACAACATTAAACTTTGCTATAATTATTATAAAAATCCTTGTAGTATTTGTGTTCTAAAATAATAAAAAAATATTACAATAACTAAATAGTACCAACACCAAAATTTTTTTAAATTATTATGAAAGTCCATTTAGTAGTTAATTACAAAAAAATTGAAAAGGATTACACAGATTAATGAGTACCACTAAACTTTGCTATAATTATTATAAAAATCCTTGTAGTATTTGTGTTCTAAAATAATAAAAAAATATTACAATAACTAAATAGTACCAACACCAAAATTTTTTAAAATTATTATGAAAGTCCATTTAGTAGTTAATTACAAAAAAATTGAAAAGGATTACACAGATTAATGAGTACCACTAAACTTTGCTATAATTATTATAAAAATCCTTGTAGTATTTGTGTTCTAAAATAATAAAAAAATATTACAATAACTAAATAGTACCAACACCAAAATTTTTAAAAATTATTATGAAAGTCCATTTAGTAGTTAATTACAAAAAAATTGAAAAGGATTACACAGATTAATGAGTACCACTAAGCTTTTCTACAAATTATTATAAAAGTCCTTGTAGTAGTTAGGTACTAAATTAGCGGTTACTAAACTCATTAGGTCAGCTTTTTTCCTTGCCGCAATATCCAACTTTTGTGCGAAGGCCTTTTCGAGTGTAACATTTTCTAAGGTTGTCTTATTACGTCGTTTTCTCTTGATTCTCACAATTTCTTCTTTGAACTCTGTTTCAGCATATGAATCCTTATAAATTATTTTATTTGGATTTCCTTTTTCAATTCTAATGATGTGGGCTTTGGTTAGCTTCATGTGGTGGTCTTCTTCTCCTTCTTCCTCATTGTCTTTTTTTGCTATTGTTGATACAAATCCACAGTCATCATACATTCTTTTTAAGTCAAGAAAATCTTCATGACACATTTCTTTGACCTTGTAAGGCGGTCCATTTTTTTAGCTGTTCGTATTGTTGTGAAATACTGAGAAGGTACATAAATTGGGCCAGATTTAAGCACCTTTTTCGTTTCTTTCTCAATCACTGAGTGCGCATTGTCTCCCTCGTTCTGGGTGTGCCCCTTAATTAAGAACTTATGCGTAGTGGCTTTGATTGGTAGCTTTGTCACGGCAAACATGTACATCCCTATCATATACTTATTTTTTTTTGTCCCCCGCAATTGTCTGAGTACAGCACTACTTTTAAGTCTGGATCATTTACAGCTTTTGATATGTCTTCTAAATATTTTAAAACACACGCTCCTATTTCATTTACTCATCGAATTCCCTCACCTTCATGCCATGCATAGCAAAAGACTTATTTAGTTTTCAGTTCAACAATTGTAAAATTTATACAGTTCAACTTTGATTTGTAATAAAACTGAGATATTTCCCCTTTTGGTACCGGAAACACCTCTTGTAAATCATAACAGGCAACAACAAATTTGGCATTTACTTTAGCTTTATCTTCTTCTTTGCTAATACGAAACAGTTCCTTCTCTCTAATATGCAAGTTGTACTTGTCTCTAATTTTAGCTTTGTCTTCTTCCGATGACAGGTTATAGCTCGTGCAAAAATCGCACTGGTCCTTCTTGATGCCATCATAACCTAAAAAGAAACATGTACCTTAAAAAATTGTTTACAGATCCTAAAATAGATCACTTAACAACTTAATAACTGTGTCTTTAACAAGAAAATTGACACAACTCATAAAGTAGCGTAACAAGGAAATACTTTTTTAAATCTTTAATCACGAAAAGAGGCATAACTATAAATGTGCTTCTCAGTATCGAAAATATTGAACATATGTAAGCATGAAAAGAGACACAACTACAAAAGTGTCATTATAATAATTTAGTTAACCAAAGAACAGCGCTTACCTTATCGTGAACAGTGGCCTAAGTCAAGAAGTGCCAGTATTCAGGAGAAACATCACAGGTGTTGCCTTGACCAACTCTAAAATGCCACTGTTCTTGACAAACACCACCCGAAACTAGTTTAGTTGAAAACCGACACAACTGCTGCCAAGCGGCCATTTATTGAACTATCACCATGGTTGTCATTGCAGGTTGTAGAGAATGGACCGCAGAGCAATCTAGTGGTGCTAACTCAAAACTGCCAATTTTTGAGTTGTGCCACTATTCTAGCGGGAGTGCGATATTATCTTATGGCTTATACATTTTTAACATCTCCGATCTTTAGGAACTGTCAATGTCACATTTCAAATATCAAGTAAACTGCAATATTTTTATCCAAAGTTACTTTCTTAGTATTTTTGATAAACTTGTCTTTTGACAAAAATGTGCCTATATGCAAACGATACAAATTTAAAAATTGCTGGTAGTTCAGTCGAAGAAATAGAGGTGACATCATTTATTAATCTCGCTAAAATTGAACAGCATCTACTCAATCAAAATTTATATTTAAATACAAGCAAAACCAACTTTATGGTCTTCACTACAATAAATAGTAAAAATAAAATAGACCCAAATATTTATTTAGGAACAAATAAAATCAAACAAATAGATGAGACAACATTTTTAGGATTAGTTTTGGACCAAACCTTATCATGGGATAGACATGTTGAAAATATTTGCACTAAAATAAATTCAGGCCTCTATGCATTAAAAAGAATGTACAGCCTTTGCAGTCAGCAAACATTGAAACTGATTTACTTTTCGTACATTCATTCACACATTTCGTATGGCATCTCCTTATATGGAAACACATCCAATAAAAATCTCAACAAACTTCTAGTTTTACAAAAAAAATCAATAAGAATAATTATTGGATTAAAACCTCTTGACTTAGTCAAATCTCACTTTAAAACATTAAATATATTAACCGTGTATGGACTCTACATTTTAAACTCTATTATATACATAAAAGAACATGGCAAGGAGCACTCTTCTCATGGACACAATACCAGGGGTAAGGGTCTCATCACACAACGACACAATCTAGAATTTTATAAAAAAATGACAAGCTACTCTGGTCAAAAATTTCTGCAAACGCATAAATTAAAAAACATCCAATCAAATAAAGTATTTAAGAAAGAATTAAAAAAGTACTTAATCAATATCGCTCCATATACGACAGATGAGTTATTTGAGACAGCTAAATAATAGTATAATTGTGGATAGTAATAATGTTGTAATTTTGAAAAACATAACATTGTTATACAGTATTACAAAATTGTAGACCTTTAGAAGAACTTATTCTAGTTTTTAAGGTAACATTTATATTATCATAGTATTATATGACACTATTCTTTGTATACCATGCAAACTTTGAATAAAGAATATTTGAATTGAATTGAATTAATATTTAATTCATCCTTACAAAATCACCATTTCATAAGTAGTAAAACCCGAAGAGTATAAGCATAAAGTAAAAAAGAATCAAGATTGGTGAAAAGTGTTTACTTATACTAATAAAGTATATGACAGAGAAACTTTGTTTCATACAGATTTGTTTTGTTACGCCTTATTGAAGTTTCTATGTCACACCCTTCATATTATATTCAGATGTATGTTATTGCTCAGAAAAAATAATATCAACTATACTGAAGATTTTTTAGTTAATTAAAGCACACCATTAAAGACAAAAGAGAGCTTAAATCTTTCTGACAGCCTCCCTTTATTTTCCTGATTCATAGGGTTTTGGAAATTCAATCAACTCCTCTAACCATAACTGGTCCTAGCTATCAACCTTACAAACACATCCTTTTGTGGAGAGTCGTGTATTTACTATTTTTAACTCGTTTCTTATTTTTTATATTAACTAATTTAGTAGTTATGATTAGGCATTTCAAACAGCAATAAAGTAGAATATGGTGTTATAAGCCAATAGGAAATACGAGTCTTCATCAAATGCACAACCTAAATATTAATGAAAAGATGCAATCATTAAACAAACGAAAAATGGGTAGACTATATATATATTTTTTTTTGTATGGTGTTTAAATGAAATGGGGTATTGGCCAAGAGAAGCCACGAACCTAAAATTGTGTAATTGATAAACTTTGTGATTACTCATAGAAACAAAATGATCAAAATCAAATGGTTGGAAGTTTAAAATGACTCTGACATAAGAGTATTGCTAGCCCACTAATCTTTGAATTATTGAATTGAATTGAACACTAATTATTGAACTCCCAAGAATCTTTTCGAAATGTCTATCCATTTAAAAGAATTCATCTGTATGCTATCTCATAGTTTATAAAGTATGTCAATTTACATCTTTCTCATTCATTCTCATCATTCAACTTCTATTTTCAATCCTTTTCACTTTTCTATGTAATTCTTGCCTGAGCTCCCTGTTTTTAGATAGCATAAAACCTGATTTCTAACAACTCGAGTCAAGCAGAAGTTTTATATGACATGATCGTAGCAAGAGTTAGGCTAGTAATTTAAGAACTACCTGAAGTAAGGGAGAAGACAGACAGTTCCCCTGCAGCATTGGCCACTGCCAGCAGGATCAGTTGAGACACTTCCTCAGGTGCCCACTTGCAGTCCAGAACAGCTGGCATGTCCAGGGTCTGCAGGTGTTCTAGTATCTAATTCCACACACATATAACACTATCACTCTAAGAGACAATAAATTCAAGATTCAGAACTAATATTATTTAGCGTTTTTCTGAATTAATTTGTTCAAAAACAATTGTTTTACCTTGCACAATCACAAATGATTCTTCAATCATTACCAGTACTGTAGACATTAACATGAATTATTATAAACATATGTTTTGTACAGATGTTATATTTCATTGTAAATATTAAAAATAAAAGAGTTGAGTTATGTTAAACAAGAACATGATGATTATTTCTTACAATTGTATTAAATATTAAGTTACAATATTATGAAGATACACAACATGAATGTTCAGCTACCTTTAATCTACAAAACACTACATTAAGTGTGTTGCTAGTTGATAGATAATAGAATGTACATATGAAAATAAAAGTAATGAAATATGTAGATTTATATAATTTTATACAAAATAATAGATTTAAATATAAGTAAATGTATTAACACGTTAGCTGCCGTGCCGGTCATATCTGACCGGCTCCGAGCCTACCCAAAATGCCGGTCAATAGCCCAGTACAACCCTGTAATTGCCAAACTAAAGAAAACAATATTTTTACAATATAATTATAATATGGGGTTTTTATTTACTTGTGTACCCCAATATAATAAAAAATACACATAGAATGCGCTTAATAAAATGTCGGTCATATCTGACCGGCAAAGCTTTTTTCGTTGACGTATTTCACCAAACAAATCACTGCCGGCTAGATCTGACCACAAGGGTCTTCAACTTTTCGTGAGTAATTTCGACTGTTTCCGTGAAATCCATAAATAAATAGTGACAACATGATTTTGTAACATTATTTTGTATATTTGTTTTGTGTAAATAACGGGTTTATATGTATATATATATATTAGATTGTTATAAATATTAGTACTGTAAGTATTAACAAAAATTATGTATTTTGAATTTAAATGTATTTTTATTATTTTATAATGTTATACATATTAAGTGTGAAAACTTAAAAATAGTATATTTTGTTAGTGTTTCATCTTGATTTTTTAAAAATATTTTATATTGTTTTGAATGTTATACAAGTGTTAAAAAAAGATTATTTTAATGTACTTTTTTCATATTTTTACAATTTTGTTCATATTACGTGTTATATTCCATAATTTTATGGAGTTTTATTTCATATTTTGAATTTATATAAAGTAGATAAGTGTTTAATACGCATTATTATGTATTAAACACTTACGATTTAACAATGTAATAATATACCATTCTTATGTTCAGTAATGTGTATAATTTGAATTTTCCTATAATTAATTTATAGTAGGCCTGTAACGTTCACATTTGACAAGAAAACTTGATTATTTGCAATAAAAAATAGACAACAAATTGATACATTGATAGTAGTTCATTGTTTGGCCACAAGAACGCAGCACTTTATGGAACACATAACCTCAAAAATAACAACGCAATTGGCTACTGCCGGTCATATATGACCGGCATAACACTGGTCAAAAATTTACATGCCGGCTAGATATGACCTACACGGCAGTTCTGTAAAAGTCAAAAATTTTAATGGCAGCTAACGTGTTAAAAATCAAATTTCTTTTGTAAGCATCTTTTTCAGAGTTAAACGTTTTACAGCCCCATCATTTTATATATATTTTCATACAACATAGTTTAAGACTTTTTGAAACAAATCCTACATGGGAACTAAATGTTTTCATTCCTACCAATTGAACTAAGAATTATTTCTAAACACCTAAATAAATTTAAACTGAAACAATTTCTCATAAAAACATATTGTACTCCATCCCTCTCTCTCTCTTTACCTTTTTTCTTCTTAAAATGAACTGTATTCCAAACACAATGACAATTGACAGATGCCAGAAATTAACTCACAAGATCAACTGGTCTCATGCCCAAGAGGAATCAAAAGGATTATGAAGGAGGTTAGTTAAGGTGATATTTAACACACAAAAAAGCTTTTAGCAAAATCCACCAAACTATACAATTTACCAGTTACCGTACTACGTCTTGCATGCCTCCCTAGTATTTCTATTCTGACATTATCACCTAACACTCAAAAGCCTTCTTCCTCCATTCCGACCATCTTACTGATCAAAAGCAAGAATTTTCTAAATGTTACTCAAATTACTCTTACTTAGTAAATCTGAGTTAAATTTGAGTCATAAAAGGCAATTTTATCATGGCAGTCAAATGTGCTGTTTGGATGAGTAACCCCAAACAGAACAGAGGCCAAACTAAGGTTTATAACCTTTATCCCTGATGTCCGTCTCATTTATCTTGCAGCATGGAACCCATCAAGGCATGCAACTGAATAGAAATCTATGAGCATTTCAGGAATTTTTGAAAATAAAGTGCCTCAGTTGAAATATTAATCTTTAACCTAAGAACAGTGGCAAAGCTTTTGTGCAATAGCTCATGAATTGTACAGAAATCTTTTATTTGACAATAAATGTAAGATTAAACCATAAAAGTTTGCAAATTCAACTACAACATTTTAAACACAAATCAAAATGTAATCCAGAGGTTCACCTTAATTTAAAAATATGTCATCTGAAATTGGGTCGTAATTAAATACCTGAACGTTGTCAAAGATGGAGAGAAGATGAAGGCGACCAAGCCTAGAAGGCGATTGATCAGCACCCTCGGTCAGCTGGTAAGTCCCACACACAAACATATGTTGATAAGGAGCAATAGGACACCACTCCACTGAGTCTGCGCTGAATTCTGTATCCCACGTGGCCAACGTCTTTATTTCCATCACTTCAATCTTAAGACGTAAAAAACAATATTACAAAATTAATTATTTTATTTTCAAAATGACAATTTTCACAACTCTGCCTCCTAGAAATTTTTTTCAAGTCATATGGTTTTAGTGAACTTATAATGGTTAAAAGAACAAAATTAATTATTTTTTTTTTTTTTTTTTAATGAACGGAGAGGCCCATCCTCTTTTTAACCTTGCCCCACCATTCCCCATAGACTATTATGTTTGCGGGGAACTTATCAAGAGTAAGGAGGAGAACAGTACATAGTGAATTTTATTGATAAAAACTAAGTCAAGATCAGAATTTGAAGCTGCGCTATCTCTAACTCAGATGCAAAGTCCTGACGCCTTACACCACTCGCACACAGGCTCTCCAAAATTTGGGAAGACAACATTTGTGATTCTTAGGAGTCAAGTTGAACAGTAACCAAGATGAAAACCTGATATCAGCTTATTACCTGCTCACTTGAAAGGGTTACTAAATTTTATGCAAAAAATGTTGTATTTTTTAAATGAATCAGTAAAAGCTTGTACTTTATCTCAATAATAGTTACTGTACTTTACAAGAGTATTTCGTAACTTTGGGTTAGTCCGAACCCGTGGTAGTCCAAATCACGCAGTATTCCGAACGACTCTCTCAGCTACTTACAAACAGACTTGTTAGTTTTGAATACGGATAGTAACACTGACAGTACTGTTGTTCTAATATGTGATATCCAAATATCAGAATGTCAAATAAACGTAAACACTCAACTTTGGAATTACATATTAATTTAATAATTAGGCACAATTTAACTAGTTTAAACTGTTTGATTTTTACATGCTGTATGACATACATTGTAAACAATTTTAAAACATATAAACATTTTCTCATTAGTGAACTCAGAAATTTTAACAAATATATCTGTAATAATTGGATTTTTTCATTACTGTACTTGTCTGGCTTATTATTATGTTTATAAAATATTATAATTTATTATTTCATTAAATTCCACAATTTATGGAATAATTTCATTATATTCTCAAACCTTGATAATCTGAACAATTTGATATTCCCAACAGGCCCTTGCAAACAAATGTTTGGATTTCTCCGATCGTGATGTAATGTATAAAATATAACTAAATATTCATACGGCTTTTCTTAATTTATGTACACATAATAATTTAGCAGCAACCATAGCTAAGGGGCTGAGACATTGGCTTGTCATGCAGCCAGTTTGATTTGCTATGTGACCACAACAGTTTTTACCCTTGTGGTTCGGAAGTCATGTTATGCCGGTGGTCCCCAGGTTCAGTGTTAGAGAAGGCTTCTTAGCCCTAACTTAGCCTGGTAAAATAAAACATTCATAACTTTTCTTTTTTAAGTATTTTAACATTTACAAAATTATTACATAAATCGTAGGTTAGGTTAAAGGGCATAAGGCCAGGAATTAGTATAATAGGAGAGACACGACATCAGCAAACTTACCTGAGAAAAGCCCAGTTACACAGTCCAAGAGAAAACATTTACAGACACAAGACATACCACAAATTTGTAGTACACTGACACTTTCTTCAGATGAGTACTCAAGTCAAAGACTACTCACCTGAGGAGGGGCCAGTAGCAATGAAAATGTTATTGTTTTATACTGCAATGAGTCAGTGAACTTTTCTCAGGTACATTTGTTGATACCCTGTCTATCCTAATATACTAATAAAATTATTTCACAGTATCATTATTTTATTGTTATCATTAAGTTCATGTATAAACATGCAAAACACATACATGCCTTGAAACCAGTAAAATCAGTATTATATGTAATTTTCTGATTTCTCAATGATTATAAAAAAACTATGGACAGAGAAAGCTTAAAATTACTGTCCAAGCAAAAAATTAAAAGTTTAACTGTCTGCAACTCATTAATAACTAACTAAAACCAGTTATTACCAGTTTTTACACTCTTTACATCAAGCCATAAATAATACAAAGGATATTTCGGTTCTAAATATTCCACAGGGAAACTTGGAGAAGTGGACTTATAATTAATTCAAAACAAAAGTCAATGTTAAAGCATATGTTCTAAAACATTTATAAATTAGGTTCAATTTCCATTTACAGAAGAGGCAGATCTCCTTTTTAACCTTACTCTGTTCATTTTCCATAGACTATTGATTTGTGCAGGAAACCTATCAGCCAGAGTATGGAGGAGAACCATTGCAATACAACATGAATTCTAGTTCAGGCCGAGATTAGAACCTGCGCTATCTCTACTTGGCCTCCAAGTCATGAAGTTTTAGATCATCCAGCTTCTGGCTCTTCCAAAAGTCGAATGCTTCTTATTTCGGCTACAAACTTACAATAAGCTATACAATAATTTAAAGTCATTAACATTTCATTATAAGGTGTAAAAGAGGATTGTTTAACCCTGCCCTTGCTAATTGTTACCTTCTTTGATATATTTCACATCATTTCAACCTTTACTAAGTTTAGAGTTGCTATAAATCTACTTTAGAAATTGTGTGAGCTTTTTCTTATGTATTCTTGATTTTAGTTTGTTTATTATTTCAATAAACAATTTTGGGGCCATATAACAAATATTCTATAATTTGTGTATGTTTTTTCAAAATTAACATCTTGTTTTGTTTTTGAAATGTGTTAATGATGGTAAAAGGCTGTTGTAGGTTTTCTCATTTTACGAGGAAAACTTGCATATGTACATTTAAAACAATCAAAGACGTTTTTAAGTAATTAATCAATATAACTATCTAATTAAAAGAGTCATGGAGGTAGGTAAGTATGATTTAATACATTAAAATAAAATATGTAATGAATAAAAAGTTGTCTATATAACTCTCAGAATAGTCTAAATTATTCAATTTTACAGGTTTCTTACAACAGAGAATCCAAAAAGAACATTATCTTAATTTCTCTCTGGCAGTAGAATTTCGCTTTTTGAAGAGAAACAAGTGTTGTTCTATACGAATCTTTGTGCCATAATTCTACACAGGCATGTGAAGTTTATAGGTTATTTGGAATTTGCCGCAGGGTATAAGTATAACCTTCTTGTCCTCATAAATTACCATGTTACTCTTATGGACTAAAATAACAGATTTTACTGGTTTGCTTGGATGTAATTTGTATTTTGTTATGACACTTAATATCAGTGGTTATGTAAATTTTGCTGCTGAACTTTATTATAGTTAATGCACTTTATTTTCTTTACTTTTCATGTTATTTACTCACTGTAAGGTTGCATTCTTTAAAATTAGATTGCTTATTTTGCATCTAACTGTTGTTCACCCTTATAGTGCCGGGAATCGCTGTCAGCGACGCCCCTTACAAGTGCGAGAAATGCCAGCGTCGCTGTGAGAGACGCGCTGTATTTGTTATAGTGCATCGTTATGTTTTATTAAATGGCCGCCAGAATAATACCAGACGCTTTGCCAATGACCGCTGCACGCAGTTTCGCTCTTGGACTGTGTCTAGATGACGTAACTGTTCCGTGACAAACACGTAACTATTAGGTTAGGTTATGTCAGTGCACGTGCTGCTGATATTCTGATCGGTTGTAAAGAGATAATTTTAGAAGTATATTAAATGAAATTATATGTATTAGTTCAGTTTTAAATGCTCTATAAAATGCCGTTCAGGACAATATTCTAAAATAAAATTACAACAAACATACGGACCTTCAAACTTGAAAAAAAAATTTAAAAAAATTTTTGTTCTCAAGTTTTTTAGAAAAAAATAAAATTTATTACAAAGAAAGGTTAAATATATATACATAGCTCTATAGACCACTTATTGCTCTTTCATTTAAAAAAGAATTTATATAAATATGACTAAAAACATGGATTCTATAAATTTTTACCTGGAACCTTACATTTTTGCCAAAATTGGCCTGGCACTTTTCGCATAGGAAATGCAAAAATGGCCTGGCACTATAAGGGTTCATGTGTTTTTCAACATGTTTATATTTTTATGGCTCAGCAAAACACAGGTATTTAGTTAGTAGTGTATTAGTTAATCTTCATCTTAATTTAAATACTTGCACAAACAGAACATCGATTATAAAAATTAATATGGATTTAAAAGAAAAAAAATTTCACAACATTGAACTGACAAAACAGTTTTTGAGCATCTGAAGTAACAAACTACTATCGGATTTTTTTATTATAGACCCCTGACTTTGTGAAGCTACTGTATTTGCAAAACAAAAGCTAAAAAATATTTAATCACATATTCATGTTCACTGTTTAATCTACTTTACAACAGTACCTAAAGGTTTTAGTTTTTATTTTACATATTAAATTTTATGCGAGTTAACAACGATTAACAAAAGAAATACATCCAACTTTCAATTATTGAAAGTTGGAATGATACGCTCAAATAAGGACTACTTAATTTTATACTAACCTGAAGAAAGTGCCAATGGCACAGAAAATTTGTGATTTTGTGTTTCTGTTGTGTATGTTACTACTACTCTGGTGTTAGTGAACTTGTCTTCTAAGCTAAGTTTGCTGATGTCCTATCTCTCCAATATACTAATTCCTGGCCTAGTGCCCTTAAACCTAACCTTAATTTTATACTGAAACTGCAAGGATAAAAGCTATCAGGTAATATAGGTTCAGTTATTAATAAAATAAAGTTACAAAAATTGATATCTATAATCGATAAGATAACAAAGCAATGGTGCACTCCTGCCGATATAACAATATAGAACAGGTTTGACACTCGACAAAAATAGATCTACTACAAACACACTGTACAACCTCCGCTGTTCACGCCCGTTGGCGAGCCGTAAAATGTTAAACTTAAAACTGTTAATAAAAATACATCGAAGGTTTATTATGACCATTCTGGTAGTGCATTGAGTTTAGTCAGTAGTTCTCTTTATTTCAGTGAAAATCTTATTTCTGTAATCGAACATATTAAGGAAATACAAGGGTCCTAGAAAAAATAAATAACGTAGTTATTTCATTATAAAATTTCAGTATACTACACCTAATAGCACATTAGTTACAATTGGTGAACAAGAAAAAATAATCTCTAATGCTTTTTTTAAATGACAATTCAAAGTCACTAGTTTCAAAAACTTGTGTGAAAACCCATGTTTTTTGGTTGTAACTCTCATAAAATTTAACATGTAAAATAAAAAATAAGACCTTTTGCTGTTATAAAGTAGATTAAACACTGAACATGAATAATGTGATTGGATATTTTTTAGCGTTTGTTTTGTAAATACAGTAGTGCCGCAAAGTCGGTGGTCTATAATAAAAAATCCCATAGTAAGAATAGTTTGCAGAGTTGTGACATTTCTCCATTACCGACAGTAAGAGGCAAAAAACACTACATACCCACACGAGAAACCAGTCACAGACTGATCTGCAAGAGGAGATATGTTCTAGCAATTCTTTTTATTTTATTCTGAAATGTTAGGACATACAAACTTTAGAATATCCGTTTATTCTTTTTCATTGCTATTTATTTTTTATATCTACTTAATGATAGTGTTTAGTAATAGTCATTTATAACCAAACGTTTTCAATTCGTTCCAACTTACATTCATTACCTAAAAATGGAGTCATATCAACATACACATATTTTTAGCATAATGAAATAAAATGTACTTTAATCTTTTCCTCCCTAATAAATATTTTGTTATTATTGGTTTCTTCCATGACGGAACCAGTAATCTCAGACTGAACATTAGCTTTACATATTTTTTGGAAGCATTAATACTATCATGTTAAATTATTTCACTCCGGTAAAGAAAATGAAATAATGTAACTTGGTGGCTGGGATTCGCTATTGTCTATAAGTATAAACTACAGCATTTGTTTATCAGTGTTTTATTACAAAATTTTTAAAACTTATGTACAATGTATATAAATAAGCTTTATAAAAATAATTAAATGGCTGGTAAAAAATATATAATAAATGAGACTGAAAAATATACAAATATCCTATATTTGGTCCCATAACGGTACTAAGGATTTTATAATTTAAGAGATGGAACAGCATCAGTTAAAACAGAATTTATATTTGGCTTACCCCTATTACAGAATTAATTAATTAATATTTCTAATTCATAGAAAAAATGTGTATAAAAATTATTTCAAATAACTATTGGCTCTGAATTGCTTATCAAAAATTCAATCTTAAAAATATAAACTGAACAATTCCGAGTCACTAATCAAGTATTTTACTTTTGTTACACTTTTTTTACCTCAAATGTTCACAAGATATTTATTTTATAAAATTAAACTTAAGAATTAAACAACATTGCCTTCTTGTTACCTCAATGCCACCTTCATTCCTATACACTAGAGTTAATGACGGGTAGGGTGGAGCAGTTGTCTGGTAGAATAAAAGCATCTTGTATAATCTCATAGTTGTTATGCATAATATAAAATGTGAAGCTGAACAATAATCTGACATTTGAAACATCATTACCAATATCTTGTCACAATTAACATGTAGAACTTGGGAAACAACAATCTTACATGTAACATACTCTGTTGAAAATGCTCAATCATTTACAAATAGAAATTTGTTCAATTGAATGATTCGAATCTTTTGCCTCCATTCATTCAACAATGAAATATATATGAGTCCAGTTTGTTTAATCATTCAATTCAACACATTTCTATTTGTATCTTTTTATGGTTTACTAAACTTTCCATTTAAATACTGTTTATAGTTATTTGTTTACAATCTTCGGTAAATTACAAGACTATTGAACTCCTCGTGTTACTGTAAATAAATTGTTTAAGACAATGGCCTAATCAAATTCAGGTTGCAATGCTCATTTAGAACACCACAGAATGAAATGCACTTCATTCTTTATGAGTTAGTTAATGGATAATAGCCATAATTGGCAAAATGGGTAATTGTTTAGTATGAAAAGTTTTGTGTATGTAATACATTTTTGTAATATTTTAATTAATTTGTATGAAGTAACATGGATTTCAACATTAACAGCTATTTTTATCCCGATGACAACGGGTTTATTTATCAATAAAATTATTTTATTTTTCTCCCAAAACATATTCATAAATTTGCAATTATACAGTAGAACTTCATTAAAGCAGACTTGGCTTATAACAGACTGCACAATGTGAACACACACTGACAGACTTAGAACATTAGCTTCGGGCCCTGAATGAAAAAAAAAATATATTACATTCTGTACAACAAGATTGCAAAGTGTTGTTCTTTGTATGTATTGCAATCTTTGTGATGTTTTTAATATTCAATATCGATTTCTGTCTCGAAGACCATCTTCAGTTGTACAGAATGTAATATTTTTTTATTTTATATATTTTTTATACTATATATAAAATATATAGTATAATATATCAAAATAAGATTAAAAAACAAATAATGTTTTTTTTTCTGGCAGGGACAAAATG
>JAQJVL010004953.1:0-39593 GCA_035578905.1 Stictocephala bisonia
GAAAGAAGAATTCGGATTCAACGGTAGATCACGTAATATGATTGGGTAGCACATACGTCTTGTTATTTCGGCCAACGTAATCGACAATGGGAATGGACTGAGTTTGAGGTTAGGTCCGTTGTGCAACGCACATTCTTGATCAGCTGTGCTGCCAGTCAGCTGTTGGCCGGCCGCCAGTTCGCGCGACAACCGCCGACAGCGCTGTGTGTGCAGGGCTTGTTCTTGATCTCGTGAAGAGGAAGGTCCTTGCGGTTGGACCATAACTTCCTGCCGTTCTTACGGATTATATTTCAATGTCAGTGTACTCTGTGATGCCGACGGATTGTGCGTGTGTTTTAAAGTGAGTGTTTCGCGTTGAAAATAATTGTAGTGTATTAGTTTTTTTACGTTTTGGTGCTGTTTGGTAAATTAAAGTGTTATATTTAATTTAGATTTAAGTTATCTATACCAAAAGTAATAAGGGTACATAAAAATTGCTCTAAAATAGAAAAATCACTAAAATTTGTTCATGAGGTAAAAGAATCGAGTGATTTTGATTTAGTTAAGATTTATTAATATTTATCTTTATCAGTAAATAACCCATTATAATGCTTTTCATGATTTTAAAAATACTGAAATGTTAATATGACATATGATTCACAATATTTTAGACATTTCTAAGAAGTCGGAAAATATCAAATTACATATACAGTAATAACATCTGAAGGAAGAGCTGCTTAGCACTTCTTTGAAGTATCATTTTGAACGGAAATGCTTAGAGTAGGTGACTCAGCTTGCTGTATGAAGTGGCAAGGAATGTAATCTAAACCTTAGTGGCTTATAATGGTATAGGTCTATGTGTAAATTAAATTTTGCAATGCAGGTGGGAGAATTTATTGTATTTTCTTTGTAAAGTAACATTAATTATTGGACAAAATTAACGCGTTAATAAAGGTATAAAAACTAAATTGAAAAAACAGTATAAAAGTTATTTAATCTTCTAATTACCAATTTAAAGAAATGAGTAACGTTTATTATAAAGTAAAATTTATAAATTTTTGACCAAACCTTCACACCACCCTCCTACAATGTCAGAGTTAGTAATATAGTGGGAGTAGGCTTCCCCTTTATTAACTGTAGTAGGGAGTACAGTAAGGGCTTTACTTCAATATATTGTATCACAATAGCTCTCTTCTTTACTTGTTAGTAGTTTAATTATCGAGGCTTTACCATTAAAAGACCTATTTAAAGAAAATACTTTTCTAAAACAGTTTGATAAATTCAAACTATAACCGCCAAGACGTGTGACGTCACTGGCCATTAACTGTGATCTAATTGAATGGAATTCAAATTCAAATGCTCTAGCGATAGCAGCAGTGGTAGTCGTAACTGTGACTCGCCAGCCCAACCTCTTGATAACCGTTAGTGGACATTGTCATTTCACTTCAGCGACCTTGTCTACAATTACCTCTCAAACGGTTGAATTATGTAAGTAACTGCAAATTGGAGTTTATTCAAAAATTAGTTCTTATGAGATGTTTTAACAATTGTTTTCTTGACATTTTCTCTGAAAACATAGTTCAAAGATCCATATATAGCAGATAATGTTATCATCAGAATAGGTTGGGTTATCAGCTAATAACTTCGCAAGCTTTGCAAATAAAATTCACTTATCTTTTCAAACTAGAAGAGTGAACAGGAATATCCAACGAGGAAACAAAAACATTAGATTGGTGTCTATGTGCTACCACGACAAAGTAAAGTTTATAATTTGGGTATAAGATGGGTAAATTGTTGACTCACGGGTAACTACTCAGCTTTGTTGTCCAATTTCCACATCTCTGACAACCCAAAATCATTAACAATCACAATCTCGTTTATTCTGTGCCTGTTTAAAAACGGGGTTTATGTCAAACCACCCTTGTTGTTGTTGTTGATAAATAAAAATACCTCTCGACGATTTATTCAAATACAGTTTGTTTTATTACATAATACTCATTTACAGCAAAAGAAAAATTCAAAGAGAAACGTTGAAAAGAGAATGGTGTGACATTTTAACGATCGTTAACAATACGAAGTAGGTTGTTACTAACCGACCAGTTAGCATTCATGGACTTATGGCTTAATTAAATATAGTAACTTTAATTAAGGATTAAGCTACTAATAAATTAATTATATAAATTCAGGCGCCGAAGCGTATAAAGCTTTTGGATACTATGGTACTGAATTAATTCAAAGGTAATTAAATTAATAATACATTTTATTGCTAGACCAGTTAATTTATTATAGGAAGTTAACTTAAAAGACACATTTTAATTGTTAATAAATGTCACTTAATATGGATATATTCAAATTTATTAAGTTTTATAGTAGCCTATTCAAAAATGTTCAGTCCGCTATATTAAATTTGTAAACCGTTAATTATATATTCACCTTAAAATTCTTTAGTTTTGAATCATTACATGTGGGAATATAATGTAGTCTTGTTACTGTCCAGTGAAGCGTGATGGGCCTTTACACATTCCAACATTGTAATAATGCAGGACGAATTGTCCTGACCATCTTGTCGTGAGTAGAAAGATAATTCCAGACTGTGGTTGGTCATGCGTGTTTTCATAACTTTAAAATGAAGTTCAATGGATAATTTACAGATTAACTCCCAGTTTTTACTTAAATACTTTCCTTTCTTATTAAGAACTGGGATTCAGTTTCTTTACTGATTTGAGTAATTATTCGGATTCATTTGAAAGTTTAATTTTGTTTTTAATCTGAACAAATATACGTAGAGTAAAGATTGCGTGTTTGAGGCCGACACAAATTACAATGTTTAACTGTATACAACTTAGTGTCTTACAGATCATAATATTGTAGTTTGAATTCTACACTAACACACGAACTGCGCAATCCTTGCAGGTCTTTTTATTTAATAAATAAATAAACTTATAGTATAGTACTTTTCATGCTGTTAAGACATTTCCCACAAGTTTTAGATAAAACACTTTACAGTAGATTTGTTCTCCGAGTAAACAATTTCAAAATAAAGGAAACATAAAAGTTTAAAACATTAATAGTTTTTTAGTTAGCATCATACGTGTTGGTACATATACAGTACAGGTGAACGTCACACAATACTGATATAATACAATATCACCACAAAATGCACAAATATACTACTTCTTTTGTGAATCCCTCTGGTCTGAGTAACGTGAGCGCGGTTCGCAGAGATCGATCACCAAAATAGTTGTGCATTGTGTACAATACTTATATTGTAAATATTAGTGCATTTTGTGCTTGTAATTTGCTATATTTGTGTAATTTGTACTTGTACTGTAGTATATTTATCTATTTTGTGCTGGTATTTTGGGATATTTGTATATTTTGTACTTGTATTATTGTAGTATATTTGTGCATTTTGTGGTTATGTTGTATTATATTAATGTTGTGTTACGTCCACTTGTACCTAGTTAAAACATTAAACTTCAAACTAAAGGAAGACTGTTGTTAAACACAGAGGTGTCACGTATCGCTAATTGTATACCGATCGATTTAAGAGATTAATGACTGAATACGTACAAAAAGTGAATAGAGGTCAGGCGCGGCCACAGTAGGCAACGAATGTACACTGCAAGTAGTGTGTTAGTGCGGGTGCCACTATGGGGTTGAACTACATGGACGTGGAGACTGCCATGAACTACGTCTGTGACCTGGAGGAAGCCAATTACCTCTTTCAAGGTAGGAATCATTATTAGTTTTAATCTGATACAAACTATATCTAAAGTACTGGAATGTGTTTTAGGTATATTCATTTAGTACGAGTCGAAGGCCTCGCATATATTTTGAAGGCGTTATGATTTTTCTAGTTTATAAGTTTAAATTTAACAATTTTAGATATTTATTTTTAAATTTAAAAAATCCCATTATTTTTTTTAAATTGCATATAAGATTTTTTAATTTTTAAACAGACATTATTTTTATGTTGCAATCATAGAACATATTCTTTGTGAACTAAATCAACGAAAGGATACGTTGAATGTGGTAAAACGGTATTACAGAATTTGACCTGACGAAACCTTACTTAACCAACCTACCAAGGTTTCTGGCTGGTTAAAACCAATTTAAAATCACTGTAAATTAACCAATTTCACAAGTAAAACTCTCTGCATTTACTTACGTTTGTAAAAGTACTTTTCATGAGGGCTACAACCAAGTAATTCATTAATATGACCTCTAGAAGCCACGAAAACGTTGTATAAGGACATTGATAACACTTTTATTCTTAAAATTCTGAAATTTACAAAACTAATAGAAAACACTTATCTCAACCACATTCTAAAATATAAATGCTATACATTATCAGGTAATTTTAGTAATAAAAGTGTAAAGTTCATGCACTAGTTAAAATTCCGGTACTTTATTGTTACTACTAGGATAACAATTATTAATAAAACTGAAAATAACATTTTAATAATTAATATTTCATAATTTACAATTAAACGAGGAGAACAATGGTGTGATTGGATTGTTCACAGGCCTCTTAGGAACCTTCAAACTCGGGTGCACATAATGTCTGTACCGACAGTAGTTAGTTACTCATGGTGGTCTAGACCACTAAAAAGTAATTACTGTGCCCATAATTGCTTTTTAATGGCTTTTAGTTTTAAATTAAGTAACTTTATCGCTTCTACCGATTTACTACTGTCGTGAAATATTACCGTTTTATTGGAAGTTAAATTTATAATTATAGTGTACTCAGTTGAGGAATTTCTCTGTTGGATACAGTGTTTTGAGTGTAGGATGTGACCAGTCCAGTGTTTTGTCATATTTAACGAAAACCCATAAATATATCATCAGTAGGGCGGTATGTTCCATGAGAGTTGTTGGTTGTTTATGGTACGTTCTGTGTGAGTTGTTGGTTGTATTTGGTACGTACTGTGAGAGTTTTTGGTTATATATGGTACGTTCAGAGTGTACGTTCTGTGTGAGTTTTTGGTTGTATATGCTACGTTCTGTGTACGTTGTTGGATGTATATGGTACGTTCTGTGTGAGTTGTTGGTTGTATATGGTACGTTCTGTGTGAGTTGTTGGTTGTATTTGGTACGCACTGTGAGGGTTTTTGGTTATATATGGTACGTTCAGAGTGAGTTTTTGGTTGTATATGGTACGTTCTGTGTGAGTTTTTGGTTGTATATAGTACGTTCTGTGTGAGTTGTTGGTTTTATATGGTACGTTCAGTGTGAGTTGTTGGTTGTATATGGTACGTTCTGTGTGAGTTGTTGGTTGTATATGGTACGTTCTGTGTGAGTTGTTGGTTGTATTTGGTACGCACTGTGAGAGTTGTTGGTTGTGTATGGTACGTTCTGTGTGAGTTGTTGGTTGTATATGGTACGTTCTGTGTGAGTTGTTGGTTGTATTTGGTACGCACTGTGAGAGTTGTTGGTTGTGTATAGTACGTTCTGTGTGAGTTGTTGGTTGTATATGGTACGTTCTGTGTGAGTTCTTGGTTTATATGGTACGCTCTGTGTGAGTTGTTGTTGTTTATGGTACGTTCTCTGTGAGTTGTTGTTTGTATCTGGTACGTTCTGTGTGAGTTCTTGGTTTATATGGTACGCTCTGTGTGAGTTATTGTTGTTTATGGTACGTTCTGTGTGAGTTGTTGGTTGTATATGGTACGTTCAGTGTGAGTTGTTGGTTGTATATGGTATGCTCTGTGTGAGTTGTTGTTGTTTATGGTACGTTCTGTGTGAGTTGTTGTTTGTATCTGGTACGTTTTGTGTGAGTTCTTGGTTTATATGGTACGCTCTGTGTGAGTTGTTGTTGTTTATGGTACGTTCTGTGTAAGTGGGCAGTGACTTGTTGGTTTTATATGTGTAGAAATGTTACTTATCATGTGTAGTAGGTATACGTGTTTCAATTGTACGTGATACAAATATATTACTAAGCAGTAACACACTTTACAAGTGCTCTAAATAGTGGTGATGTTTAACTTTTATTTTAAACAATAACTGTATTATAAACGTAATAATCAATCAGTCACATGTTGACAACAACACTGGACCACACTCTCGTAATCGTATGCTAATCTTGGTTGAAGCATTGTGCGAAACATACGTCCCAGAAACAACTTACGTAAAAAAGTCATGAGTGTCCGGATGTGTGAAAAGTAGCCACATCCTGTTGAAACCAAATTCCAAAAAAGGCGTATCTGCAGCACCAAACAATCCCTAAGTAATCATTGCCTCACAGTGGTCTGCCAATGACAACATAAATAACAGATCGTCCACGGGCTAAAACATGCGTTTCTAATTCAACTGAACGGTTCGTAATAGTTATCGTATCGTAACCCTTGACGTCTCATTTAATAGATGGAGCCCTGGTATAGAGGGGCATAAGTTAATATTTTGAGTTTTTTTAATTTAAAGTTGCCGAGAATAACATTTAAAGTTTTAAATATTCAACTGAAAATTTTGTTTAATACTGAATTTTTTACAAAAACCAACTAATGGCCCACTAGATCATATCTTCATCTATCAAATGACACATCAAGTGTTGTGATACGATAATTACTACGGGCTGAATTATCAAAATAGAAACCCATGTTTCCGTGGAGCGAAACGGCCCGGAAGGGGCTTACTTACTTACACCATTGATTTTACTATGCATATTATACATTTATATGGTAAAATCAATGCTTACACCATGGTCCGCTCTGCCTCACCTGCGACTGGTAATGGAGCATTGGCGTATTAATATGGCTACCTATTTATTTCTGGGTTGGCCACAGGTTATAATTTTCAAAATATTTATACTTTTGTTTTTCCTATTTTACAAATGTATACAGATTGGTCACAACATATTATTATTATTTTATTTAACAAATTAAAATAGTTGTGTAACAAACCACTGTTTTATCCAGTGTTAATTTGACACCCAAGGGGGCCTATATCCCCACCTAGCCCCTCTCTGGATCCGCCACTGGTCAAAGATAAGTGCTCAAGTGAGGCTGAGAGCCTTGCTCTCCCATGACTATGAAGCACATTATTGAGACCTGTGGGCACGGGTCCCAACAAGCGAAGGTAATTAAAGTATAGACAAAGTAAAGAAAAAAAATTGGGTGTGCGTCGGACCACACGGTGGAAGTTATACTTCTTTGGCCATTCTCATACACCCACTCACGCACACAAACAGACAGGATATATAAATGAAATATAAGACATTTTTCAATATTATTCAATATATTTATCTTCAATATATTATACGTGACTTCATTATTATATTATACACCTATATTATCATTATCAGTAATTTCTTCGATTAAATTTCCTCGATTAACAATCGATTAATCGATAGTTCTTAAAAATTTGTTCTTACTTTTCAGCGTGACGCGGTTTCTCGACCAACATCCCATCCCAAAGTGTCTAACGGGCGCAAAGAAGTATAACTTCAAAAACCAATAGAATATTAATGGACGTTTTCCATCTTATTCCTATTTATTTATAATGCTTTGATCAGAGATATTAGAGAATTTTTATTAATTAGGTGAATTTGGAGCTAAGAAGTCCTCTCTAACACTTCACCTGGAAAACATAAGTACTTTAAATAATCAAACCTTTTTTGTTTTATTTTATTCTACATTCTGTCCATTTACATGGAAACAACTGTGCTTTATATAACAAATAGCAACCGTCCCACACACCAAATGTGACTAACAAAAGCTGACGTCATGTAAATCGAAACATAAAGTAATAAAATGGGCTGTGGAGGCTGAGAGGGCGATAGACCAAGTTAATTAACGCTGTTGTTTCCATCACATAGGAAAGGCAACATGGCACATTGTATCTATATGAACATTTACTACAGGTAGGCCTATGACATGGCCAATTAAAATAACAGAATTTAGATTTAATAGAATTTGCTTTATTTTTAAATAAGAGCTGGTTTTAAGATTTTAAACCTAAGAATATAAAGTTTTCAAGAAATACTCCAAGCCTTTGAATGAATTTTAGATATTGATTTAAATTTTATAGGCCTCACCAGCCTTTACGTGTATGTGAGGGTTGGTGGGTCAACACCACTATACGTGTATGAATGGGTGAGTGGGTCAACACTATTGTACGTGTATGGGCGGGTGGGTGGATCAATAGCACTGTACGTGTATGGGCGGGTGGGTGGGTTTTATTTTATAATTTTTTTTATAAAATTATTAAAAATATAAAATAAATATATATTTATTTATTTATTATTATCTTTTATAAAAAATTTTTTTTATAAAAGATTTTTTTTATAAGAAAAAGTAAATACAAGAATCATGATTTTAGCCATTATCAAACTTTTGTTTTAGTTTACATTTTATTTGTCATATAAAAATCCCTTTATCCATCTTTCTCTCCATATGTATAGTAAATATTTATAAAAATTAATTGTGTTATTTTACCAATTACAGAAGCTTTAAAGGGTTCACCTAAAGTGTATTTTAATAAAACACTGGTAAAAATTCAAAATAAAGTAGTTGGATTAACAGGATTTGTAATACATTAACAGTTTACAATACACTTAAGTCTCCCAGGACACCCTCTACCGGTACTCTTACTGACTACCCTCTACTAGCAAAGAAAAACTGGTAAACCATCAAAGCACTATGACTACAATGCTTACTGTTTCAAAGATTTTGAAAAGATATTTAAATTTTTTTTAAGTGATAAAAAATAGTGTAGTTTTCCTTCTTTACTACAATTTACTATCGTTGTTATTCATTCTATTCAGTATTTACCCTATACTGTATCGTATTTTTGATCAAGAAGCTCAAACTACTTAAAAGTAACAACTTCCTTTGTGGCAGTACTATTTAAATATTCTAGAAGATACCCCTCTTCACTCGCCAAATCTGCCACTTGCCAAATTCGTGTCACCCTGGCCTTCAGCTTTAGCAATGCCGGTTGGAAGTAAGTATCTATCACTGTGCTTCGTCTGTGACTTGAGATTAAATCAATATTAGTAGGTCAACTCAACTATATATTTGAAAGTAACATCTAATATTTAGTAATATTTTATTTTATCGGCTTTTTTTATTCAAAGTTAAACCGTTGCAAATGGTAGTGCTATTGGTCTTGATGTGCATTAACGTGTATTAGTGGTGTGAAAGGAAGAGATTTTCAGAGTATGTCACCTGGAGAGCCTTTTGGAATTGGGTCGATTATATTTTTGGGTGTGAATGAAGTGGTGAAGTTGTTCCTAGGCCAGCTCTGAATCTTCAGAGAGTAGACAATAAGTGGCAGAGCAAGACTCAGGTCTCTGTAGTATCACGGAAAATGAAGGCGCTACTTTTTAATTAATTAATATTACCAACCCACCGTGGGAAAATTCCCTCCCTAAATTCCCCTCAAATTCCTAAATTTCCCTCCAAATTCCCACATCATACTATATAAAATGACATTTTTTCAAGATGGCGGCATTTCCCTTGTTATACTATATAAAATACACTCCTAATCTTTTCCCCGTTATACTATATAAAATGTAAAAAGATGGCGACCTTTTATATATGTACTATAATAAATGCACTTTTAAACTTCGATTATTACCGTCGGCTACCTTCGTACGCATCAGCTGCTGGTCGGGCGCGCATGCGCGTTGTTACTCTAATCATATATACACTATAACAAATGCAATATTTCGTATATGCACTATAACAAATGTCGATTTTACTCTGTGCAAATGCGCACCTGGTGGCAAAGCTTAGCAATACTAAACACATCCATTCAGAAACATGGCGCCTTCGGAAGGGAAGTCCCTGGTGGTAATTCCCCTTCCCAAATTTCCCTCAAATTCCCTCGTTATACTATATAAAATACACTCCTAACCTTTCCCGTGTTATACTATATAAAATGCACTTTTCCCCAAGATGACAGCCTTTCCCACCTTATACTATATAAAATGCTTTCGGGTACTTCCGGCGACTGTCGGCTACCTTCGTACGCTCTTAGCCTACGATATACGCGTCGGCTGCTGGTCTGGCGCGCATGTGCGAGGACTTGTGCTCGGTGGACAAGCGCGTTACGTCACCACTCATACAGCGGCTGCGAAACTCGGGTATAGGACTCCAGGCATCAGACTGGTTTTCATGTCTGGACAGGCGTGTGACCCAAATACTACGCTCTGATTGGTTGCCTCCCTCCCTCCCTACTTTACAAGTAATCTTTCTCACACGCACTGTTAGCCTACCTATTTAAATGAATTTTGAATTTAATTGTTCTTATATAACATGCGCTCTTAAGTTCGGGTACTCCCACTCATCTGCGGCTTCCTTTAACAAACATTGTTACCTACATACTTCCGTTAAAAATATCTAATCACAGTTGGGTACATACTTAACACTCTAGGCAACCCGCAATACACGTTTTATTTAAAAATTAAGGTACAGCTATTATTTATATTAATTATTTACTTATTTTTTATTTTTATTTAATACATTGTTAACTTTAGGGTCCTTCTACCCCCTCCCATCTACTTCCGGTTAAATTCGTATGGATACCTTCATATCAAACACACCCGACATCCTCTAAACTTAACACACTAGCTGAACACTCTTACCCTAGAGCCCTCATGCCTACCGGACTATCCAACCTAAATTACTTTAACTGTACTTACAAAGTCTACTGGTGGCCGGGCTTTACCACATCCGCTTCCGTTATTGGTCACAAGCTTCACATCTTAGTATAATATGTTTTCTTTCATTAACTATCATCATGTACTATAACAATTTCCTATTTTCGTCCACCTTTGCATGCGTGTACATGGTACCTAGGTTACATTACTTACTTTCAGTCACTTTCATTATCAATTCTGTGGACTCCCCCCCCCCCTCTACCTCACTTCCTATCAACGTTCCTATCCAGAACCCATCAGTCCCCCTACATAACGAAACTAGCACACCCACCTTCACTTCTTATACTCAAAAATTCCTTCCTTTGTACTATAGCGACACTCAAGGACTAATTCACTACCATTTCACAATCTGTATCTCACTGCCTCTGCTCGATGCACTGGCAGTCCAATAGTTCTCGCGCACTTTTCTTATCGAAACCACTTCCGTTACCACAAACATTGTTTTACATCTCGTGTCTTGCACAATCTCTTTTAATAATATCGAACACTTAATTAACATTGTATATGATTCCTTCTGATCATTTATTAAAACAGTACTACACTGGATGACGTAATCGGAGTTTCAAGTCTGGACAGGCGCGTGACCTGATTGCCCCCTCCCCCCCTCCCCTCCCCCCCCCTCCCCTCCCACCTCCCCTCCCCTCCCACCTCCCCCTTCTCTCCCTACTTCACTGAACAACACAAGTAATCTTTCTCACTTCTGCTCTTGCGCTCGCACTGATCAGACGTGTCTTCACTTTGCTCCTACTCGATATTAATTACTTTAACTTTATTCTTGTAATTTATATTTTGGACGCCGTTCTCTGTACGGTATTTCGAAAGTGATATACTGAGATTAAGTCCCGTATACAGTATAACTATTCCTTACGTTTGATTTGATTGACTAACGTTTGAATATCCTTGCTTTTTTACTTTAATTTTTAATCAATTTAAAGTAAATTTTATTGTATCTTAACCATGGAATCCTTTGCCATTAACGATAACCTAGTCACCATTTCCCGTCAATTTGATACTTCCGGTTCCGATCTCCTTACCGTTCTAACTGAACATAAAAATAAAATTATGTCCGAAATAAATAAACACCTTAACAGGCTCGGGGGAGTCAAATGGTACATCACGGTCCAAATTAAATTCACCAAAACAATAAACAACGAAGAAATGACTACAACTCCCTTCTTTCACGGTAAAACCCGTCCTTTGCTACCTTCCGATTCTCTAGATATTCAGTATTCCGAGGCTACAGACAAAATTTTAGAAAGCGTGGGTAGGTGGGTTAGTCAAGGTAGTGGGTGGGTACTTGAAAACGTTTTACGATTAGATCTGTTCATTGTTAAATTTCAACCTTTGTACGCCTCTTCTTACATACCCACCCCGAAAAAAATTTCAAACCCCATGCATGGAATTATAAATATTAAAAATTACGATCAAAAATGTTTCCTGTACTCTGTTCTTGCCCATCTGTACCCTGACCGAAATAGACGAATAAGTTATTATGAAATCTTAGAAAATAAATTAAATATGTCTGGGATTAGCTATCCTGTCAAAATTACCGATTTAGATAAATTTGAAAAATTGAACCCTGCTATCTCTGTAAATGTATTTGGATTTGAAAAAGACGAAATTTACCCCCTAAGAATAACAAAAGAAAAATTCAGACTTCACCACGTAAACTTGTTACTACTGACTACTGACACCACCTCCCACTACTGTCTGATTACAAACATGTCCCGACTTTTAGCTCACTTGACCAAACACGACCCAGCTTCATACTACTGTGACTACTGCCTACACAGATTTTCTTCCCAACTACGACTTACTAACCACTTACCTTTGTGTTCACCACACGGTGCACAAAAGACTAGACTTCCTACTGATGACGAAAAATACATGTATTTCAAAAACTATACACTTACACACAAAGTCCCATTTACCATTTACTGTGACTTCGAGTCCTTTGTCGTTCCAATCGACACAGCACTGAATGACCCTACTACTTCACACACTACAAACACTGCCCACCACGTCCCTTCTGGCTTTTGCTATGTAATTATTGACAGTGATGGCAAACCAGTAAAACAACCCAAAGTCTATAGCGGCCCCAACGTTGTAGATACTTTTCTAAATTGTTTGATTGCAGAGTCTAAAGAGCTCTTACCAATTATTCATAAAAATATTCCTATTAATATGTCTCCGCAAGACAAAATTATTTTCCAAAATGCTACCACCTGTCACCTTTGTCAAAAACCTTTACACGGAGACAAAGTAGCTAATCATAATCATTTAACGGGTGAGTTCTTGGGACCCGCCCACAATTCATGTAACTTAAACTACCAAGTTCCCAATCACATTCCAGTCTTTTTCCATAACCTCAGAGGTTATGACTGCCACCACTTGATCCAAGGGCTAGGCAAATTCAAAAAAGAAAAACTGTCATGTATCGCTACAACTAGTGAGCGGTACATTTCAGTCACCCTTGAATCTTTACGATTTTTGGACTCACTCCAATTCCTAAACGCCTCTTTGGACACACTCGTGTCCAACCTAGTTTCTGACGGGGCTTCCAAATTCAAAATTTTAGGGCAGTGTATGACCAACACCGAACTACTTCTACGAAAAGGCGTATTTCCCTATACATACATGACAGACGAATCAAAATTTAACGATACTGAACTGCCTCCCAAGGAGGCGTTCTATAATGACTTGACACAGACTGAAATTACTGACGAAGACTACACACACGCACAGACTGTGTGGAATACTTTTGACATGACTACTATGAAACAATATCACGACTTGTACCTACTGACTGACGTATTGTTACTTGCCGACGTGTTTGAAAATTTTAGGACGACAAGTATGACTTACTACGGGATTGACCCCTGTAACGTCTACTCTGCCCCTGGACTGGCATGGAATTCCATGCTAAAAATGACAGACATACGTCTTGAACTACTCACAGACATTGACCAACACCTGTTTGTCGAGTCTGGGATCCGGGGCGGTGTCTCCATGATACCCAACCGGTACGCCCAGGCCAACAACCCTTACTTACCACACTTTGACAACACAAAACCAACCAACTATCTCCTTTATCTTGACTGTAACAATTTGTACGGGACCAGTATGTCTGATAGACTCCCAGAGTCTGATTTCAAATGGATCGACCCCCGAAACATTGACTTTACAAAAGTACCCGACGACTCCGACATCGGTTACATTTTAGAAGTTGACTTACACTACCCAGACCACTTACACGACTTACATTCCGACTTCCCACTAGCCCCCGAACGAAAAATGGTGACATACGACATGCTTTCCCCCTACTGTAAGGACCTACTTCATGAACTCGACTACAAACCTCCAAAGACTGAAAAACTACTAACTACACTGTATGACAAAACCAAGTACGTTGTACATTACCGCACTCTAAAACTATACTTACAACTTGGACTTGTACTGACTAAAATCCACAGAGTTCTTAGCTTTAAACAGTCTGCCTGGTTAGCCCCATTTATTAACTTTAACACAGAAAAAAGAAAAGAAGCTAAAAACAATTTCGAAAAAGATTTTTTTAAGTTAATGAACAACGCCACATATGGTAAATCTTTGGAAAATGTTAGGTCACGTATTGATTTTAAACTTGTAAATAACGAGAAACAATTGGTAAAATGGACAGCTAGTCCCAGACTCAAGACTTTCTTTGCTTACAATAAAGATATCGCGGGATTGGCTTTAAAAAAACAAACCATCTTCTTAAACAGACCCATTTATGTTGGATTTACAGTTTTAGAAATTTCGAAATTAATAATGTACAATTTTCACTACAATTGGACAATTACAAAGTATGGGAAAAACATAAAACTTTGTATGACTGATACTGATTCTCTATTTTACAATGTATATACTCCCGACGTTTACACAGATATGAAAAACGAATTACACCTTTTTGACACGTCCGACTATCCACCTAACCACCAATGTTATAGTGTAGAAAACAAAAAAGCGTTAGGAAAATTTAAAGACGAGTTAAATTCAAATCCAGCTAGGGAAATAATTGGCTTGAGAGCGAAATGCTACTCTATTCTAAATTCAGATCTAGAGGAAAAGAAGGTGGCTAAAGGCGTCCCCCGAGTAGCGATAAAAAAACAACTAAAACATGAAATGTACAAAAACTGCTTGCTTAAACATTCGTTAAAAACAACATCAGCTCTAAATATCCGCAGTGACAAACATAACATTTACACACAACACATTTCCAAATTATCTCTATCCCCCTTTGACGACAAACGCTACATTTTGGAAAACGGTATTGATACACTAGCATACGGACACCATTTAATTAGTAAAAAACGATCTTTAGAGCATGACCATGATTACGTAACTAAAAGAATTAAAACTTGAATAAAAACGTACCTTACAAAATAAACACAACGTTCCTCAATCTATCCTCTCCATAACTGAATACCGCCACTCCCTTCCCCCACCACTCCTTCCTTTCCCACATCCTGTTCAACTTGCACTAATGGCGCCAATCCCACTAAATCGGAACCTTTCTAAAATATTGGACAGTTTCTTTGTATATATGAAGATTTGTACATAACTTATCCGTAAATTTGTAATATTTGTAAATATTTGTAAATAACCGGGTCCTTTAGCAGTTTCAATGTACATGCAAAGTCTACGAGTAATACTTCTACACACTGTTACAGGATGTGGCTCACCACATCAATCTTATCGCTTGTGTCACAAAGGCGAAATGTCAGCTTGGTTCTTATTGTTAATAATATAAAGATTATATACTTCCAACTACTAAAAAAAAGCGATGGAATGAGATTGTAACCCATGGTTACTAACATGTCCGTAGAAACCCAATTTACGGCATTGGATGGGCTCAATCCAACCGTAGTGCAGACACCGTACTGGGCGAACCTCCTTCTTGATTACGGTAACTCCTACGCCAGGTAAGTAATGTTAAGAGTTTTGAGTAAACTCTTTTACCGTCAACCTTTAAAAACAATCTGTAAAGTAAATTCTGTTATAATATTGACACTTTTGTGAGTTTACATAACTACAATTTATTAACGGATATCTTCAGCTCTGTGTGAATTTCTATAGAATACCGTACCATCGAGGTGAGGGCGGCCCAAATTCAATAAAAAAAGCCCGACTGTTTTCCAAGGCAGCCGTAAAACGCGTAAGACCTGAATCAGTCCTGCAGCTTGGGGCTGGATTAATCTCCGTAAGACCTTAAGTCGCAGTCCGGGCCCTCGTAAGGTACGTGTATGATTGAATGTTACACTCTATGGCTGGACAGTATCCGTAGGTCCCGTGTGTGAGGGAGAGTAACCTACAAAAAAAGAAAAAAAAAACACAAAAACCTACTGTAAAAAAACAGAATCAAAAATAATAAAAACAAATTTATAAATAAAAACCCCTTTGTAAGTCTGTACGTCACATTGAAAGGCTTCTCTAAGTAAAGTGATGTCTTTACTTACAGAGGGACCCAAAAAATACAAAAAATAAATACAAAAATTATAAAAAAACAATAACTAAATAATACTGAGAGGTAGCATTTTGTTGGTTGGCTACCACCGTAGTGAGCGAGGTTGGGGCTCATTACATTAAAATACCCGTGGGGGATACCAGTCCTCTATCGGGCGCGTCCCATGGGAATTGGGCAATGCCCTTCAGTTTTGCCTTCAGCTTACTTGAGGGTAGTGAGGAATTAAATACTCACCGTGAAAAAAAACTGGTTAAATCAAAAACATTAATAAAATCTGCGAGAAAGATCATGGTATAGTACGATATGGTAAAACTTTCTATAAAAAGAGTAAATTCCATCCAAAAGTAAGAAAAAAAAAATCAAAGATACATACAAATTTCAGAAAAAGAGTCATTTTACATAAAAAATGTGTTGAAAAATGTTTCAAATCAAGGAAGAAATACCATCATAGTACTCTCCAAACCCCTTAAAATTTAGTTAAAATGTCAATAAATAGGGTTATTTTTGTACAAAATATGTTATAATTCCCTAAAAGCATTAAAATTCAGTGTCATAACAATGATATTTGTTCTAAACATTAAAAAACCTTTAAAATTATCTAATAGACTCTTTATAAACTTAGTTTGTGCTCAAATCAACACACAAAAGACCAAACACAAACTCTACATATAAGACTCTTGGTTGGCCACCCACCTACTCAACATACAACAACTCTGATAGATCATCCACCTAACCATTACATAAAACCTTTGATAGACCACCAACACACATGAACAACCTACCTACAAACATTCATCACTCTTGACTTACCGCCCACCTACTCAACACACAGATAGACTACGTAACTAACCATTACATAAAACCTCAGATTGACACCCAACATTCATGGAAGACCTACCTACCAAACATACAACTTGATTGACCATCCACCTACACACCACACATTCATCTTGATAATCCAATCACCCTCCCATAAAAAGACTCTTGTCAGACTATTTACTTAACATACAAGACACCACACACTCTACATCAACCATCTACCTACTCAACACACAAAGACCAACCACACACTCTACATATAAGACTCTTGGTTGGTCACTCACCAACCCAACATATAACACCTCTGATACACCATTCACTTGAACATAACATAAAACCTTAGATTGACACACATCATTCATGGTAGACCTACCTACCAAACATACAACTTGACCGACCACCCACCTACACATCACACACAGTACTCTCGATAGATCACTTAACTACCTATTACATAAAGCCTCCGATTGACTCACAGTCCTAACATTCATAAACAACTAACCTCCCAAACATACGACTCAACCACCAACAAAAAACAAGACTTCACGTATAACCACCCATTTAACATACAAGACCAACCACACACCATACAATCATGACTTAACATGAACAACCCACCTACCACCTACTCAACATTCTACACTCTTGACTAACCACCCACCTACTCAACACACAGATAGACTACGTAACCATCCATTACATAAAACCATTGATCAACACCCAACATTCATGGATGACCTACCTACCAAACACACAACTTGACCACCTTCCCAAAGCATAAGACTTTTGAAGGACCACCTACCAAACATACAAGAACAACCACACACCTTACAGGCATGACCTAACAGTCCACCCACCTACTCAACATATAACACCTCTGATACACCATCCACTTGAACATTACATAAAACTTGTGATATTCCACACAATCACCAAACACACATGACTCTTAATAGACCAATCCACCTACCTTTGCACACACGATTCCTTAGGACACACCCTACACCCACCACTCATCCTACAGACAAAACTCCTAGAGAACTACCCATCCACCATAAAAACACTATTTCTTCATATAATCATGTTTTAAAATAACATTATTACACTGTAAGATAGGTTTAATATAGCTAAAGACCTAAAGTGTTACCTAAAATTCTGTTTTCTCTAGAAATATGAGAGCCGTTGGTGGAAAACATCCAAACTTAATATAGAAAATAAGAATTAGCTAGTAGTTTCATATAAATTCTGCTATACAACTAAAAAAAATATGAGAAAAAGTTGGGTTAAAAACAATGAACATAGAAAAAGTTGGGTTTAAAAACAATGAACACAGAAAAAGTTAGGTTAGCAAACATCCGAAAGGTTGATTGCTAAGCTTACTTTTCCGAAAAGTTGTTAAAATTAACAAAACTCAAAAAATGTCCCATTTTTTGAGTTTTGGTAATTTTAACTGAACTTTTCGGATGTTTGCTAACCTAACTTTTTCTGTGTTCATTGTTTTTAAACCCAACTTTTTCTATGTTCATTGTTTTTAACCCAACTTTTTCTCATATTTTTTTAGTTGTATAGCAGAATTTATATGAAACTACTAGCTAATTCTTATTTTCTATATTAAGTTTGGATGTTTTCCACCAACGGCTCTCATATTTCTAGAGAAAACAGAATTTTAGGTAACACTTTAGGTCTTTAGCTATATTAAACCTATCTTACAGTGTAATAATGTTATTTTAAAACATGATTATATGAAGAAATAGTGTTTTTATGGTGGATGGGTAGTTCTCTAGGAGTTTTATCTGTAGGATGAGTGGTGGGTGTAGGGTGTGTCCTAAGGAATCGTGTGTGCAAAGGTAGGTGGATTGGTCTATTAAGAGTCATGTGTGTTTGGTGATTGTGTGGAATATCACAAGTTTTATGTAATGTTCAAGTGGATGGTGTATCAGAGGTGTTATATGTTGAGTAGGTGGGTGGACTGTTAGGTCATGCCTGTAAGGTGTGTGGTTGTTCTTGTATGTTTGGTAGGTGGTCCTTCAAAAGTCTTATGCTTTGGGAAGGTGGTCAAGTTGTGTGTTTGGTAGGTAGGTCATCCATGAATGTTGGGTGTTGATCAATGGTTTTATGTAATGGATGGTTACGTAGTCTATCTGTGTGTTGAGTAGGTGGGTGGTTAGTCAAGAGTGTAGAATGTTGAGTAGGTGGTAGGTGGGTTGTTCATGTTAAGTCATGATTGTATGGTGTGTGGTTGGTCTTGTATGTTAAATGGGTGGTTATACGTGAAGTCTTGTTTTTTGTTGGTGGTTGAGTCGTATGTTTGGGAGGTTAGTTGTTTATGAATGTTAGGACTGTGAGTCAATCGGAGGCTTTATGTAATAGGTAGTTAAGTGATCTATCGAGAGTACTGTGTGTGATGTGTAGGTGGGTGGTCGGTCAAGTTGTATGTTTGGTAGGTAGGTCTACCATGAATGATGTGTGTCAATCTAAGGTTTTATGTTATGTTCAAGTGAATGGTGTATCAGAGGTGTTATATGTTGGGTTGGTGAGTGACCAACCAAGAGTCTTATATGTAGAGTGTGTGGTTGGTCTTTGTGTGTTGAGTAGGTAGATGGTTGATGTAGAGTGTGTGGTGTCTTGTATGTTAAGTAAATAGTCTGACAAGAGTCTTTTTATGGGAGGGTGATTGGATTATCAAGATGAATGTGTGGTGTGTAGGTGGATGGTCAATCAAGTTGTATGTTTGGTAGGTAGGTCTTCCATGAATGTTGGGTGTCAATCTGAGGTTTTATGTAATGGTTAGTTACGTAGTCTATCTGTGTGTTGAGTAGGTGGGCGGTAAGTCAAGAGTGATGAATGTTTGTAGGTAGGTTGTTCATGTGTGTTGGTGGTCTATCAAAGGTTTTATGTAATGGTTAGGTGGATGATCTATCAGAGTTGTTGTATGTTGAGTAGGTGGGTGGCCAACCAAGAGTCTTATATGTAGAGTTTGTGTTTGGTCTTTTGTGTGTTGATTTGAGCACAAACTAAGTTTATAAAGAGTCTATTAGATAATTTTAAAGGTTTTTTAATGTTTAGAACAAATATCATTGTTATGACACTGAATTTTAATGCTTTTAGGGAATTATAACATATTTTGTACAAAAATAACCCTATTTATTGACATTTTAACTAAATTTTAAGGGGTTTGGAGAGTACTATGATGGTATTTCTTCCTTGATTTGAAACATTTTTCAACACATTTTTTATGTAAAATGACTCTTTTTCTGAAATTTGTATGTATCTTTGATTTTTTTTTTCTTACTTTTGGATGGAATTTACTCTTTTTATAGAAAGTTTTACCATATCGTACTATACCATGATCTTTCTCGCAGATTTTATTAATGTTTTTGATTTAACCAGTTTTTTTTCACGGTGAGTATTTAATTCCTCACTACCCTCAAGTAAGCTGAAGGCAAAACTGAAGGGCATTGCCCAATTCCCATGGGACGCGCCCGATAGAGGACTGGTATCCCCCACGGGTATTTTAATGTAATGAGCCCCAACCTCGCTCACTACGGTGGTAGCCAACCAACAAAATGCTACCTCTCAGTATTATTTAGTTATTGTTTTTTTATAATTTTTGTATTTATTTTTTGTATTTTTTGGGTCCCTCTGTAAGTAAAGACATCACTTTACTTAGAGAAGCCTTTCAATGTGACGTACAGACTTACAAAGGGGTTTTTATTTATAAATTTGTTTTTATTATTTTTGATTCTGTTTTTTTACAGTAGGTTTTTGTGTTTTTTTTTTCTTTTTTTGTAGGTTACTCTCCCTCACACACGGGACCTACGGATACTGTCCAGCCATAGAGTGTAACATTCAATCATACACGTACCTTACGAGGGCCCGGACTGCGACTTAAGGTCTTACGGAGATTAATCCAGCCCCAAGCTGCAGGACTGATTCAGGTCTTACGCGTTTTACGGCTGCCTTAGAAAACAGTCGGGCTTTTTTTATTGAATTTGGGCCGCCCTCACCTCGATGGTACGGTATTCTATAGAAATTCACACAGAGCTGAAGATATCCGTTAATAAATTGTAGTTATGTAAACTCACAAAAGTGTCAATATTATAACAGAATTTACTTTACAGATTGTTTTTAAAGGTTGACGGTAAAAGAGTTTACTCAAAACTCTTAACATTACTTACCTGGCGTAGGAGTTACCGTAATCAAGAAGGAGGTTCGCCCAGTACGGTGTCTGCACTACGGTTGGATTGAGCCCATCCAATGCCGTAAATTGGGTTTCTACGGACATGTTAGTAACCATGGGTTACAATCTCATTCCATCGCTTTTTTTTAGTAGTTGGAAGTATATAATCTTTATATTATTAACAATAAGAACCAAGCTGACATTTCGCCTTTGTGACACAAGCGATAAGATTGATGTGGTGAGCCACATCCTGTAACAGTGTGTAGAAGTATTACTCGTAGACTTTGCATGTACATTGAAACTGCTAAAGGACCCGGTTATTTACAAATATTTACAAATATTACAAATTTACGGATAAGTTATGTACAAATCTTCATATATACAAAGAAACTGTCCAATATTTTAGAAAGGTTCCGATTTAGTGGGATTGGCGCCATTAGTGCAAGTTGAACAGGATGTGGGAAAGGAAGGAGTGGTGGGGGAAGGGAGTGGCGGTATTCAGTTATGGAGAGGATAGATTGAGGAACGTTGTGTTTATTTTGTAAGGTACGTTTTTATTCAAGTTTTAATTCTTTTAGTTACGTAATCATGGTCATGCTCTAAAGATCGTTTTTTACTAATTAAATGGTGTCCGTATGCTAGTGTATCAATACCGTTTTCCAAAATGTAGCGTTTGTCGTCAAAGGGGGATAGAGATAATTTGGAAATGTGTTGTGTGTAAATGTTATGTTTGTCACTGCGGATATTTAGAGCTGATGTTGTTTTTAACGAATGTTTAAGCAAGCAGTTTTTGTACATTTCATGTTTTAGTTGTTTTTTTATCGCTACTCGGGGGACGCCTTTAGCCACCTTCTTTTCCTCTAGATCTGAATTTAGAATAGAGTAGCATTTCGCTCTCAAGCCAATTATTTCCCTAGCTGGATTTGAATTTAACTCGTCTTTAAATTTTCCTAACGCTTTTTTGTTTTCTACACTATAACATTGGTGGTTAGGTGGATAGTCGGACGTGTCAAAAAGGTGTAATTCGTTTTTCATATCTGTGTAAACGTCGGGAGTATATACATTGTAAAATAGAGAATCAGTATCAGTCATACAAAGTTTTATGTTTTTCCCATACTTTGTAATTGTCCAATTGTAGTGAAAATTGTACATTATTAATTTCGAAATTTCTAAAACTGTAAATCCAACATAAATGGGTCTGTTTAAGAAGATGGTTTGTTTTTTTAAAGCCAATCCCGCGATATCTTTATTGTAAGCAAAGAAAGTCTTGAGTCTGGGACTAGCTGTCCATTTTACCAATTGTTTCTCGTTATTTACAAGTTTAAAATCAATACGTGACCTAACATTTTCCAAAGATTTACCATATGTGGCGTTGTTCATTAACTTAAAAAAATCTTTTTCGAAATTGTTTTTAGCTTCTTTTCTTTTTTCTGTGTTAAAGTTAATAAATGGGGCTAACCAGGCAGACTGTTTAAAGCTAAGAACTCTGTGGATTTTAGTCAGTACAAGTCCAAGTTGTAAGTATAGTTTTAGAGTGCGGTAATGTACAACGTACTTGGTTTTGTCATACAGTGTAGTTAGTAGTTTTTCAGTCTTTGGAGGTTTGTAGTCGAGTTCATGAAGTAGGTCCTTACAGTAGGGGGAAAGCATGTCGTATGTCACCATTTTTCGTTCGGGGGCTAGTGGGAAGTCGGAATGTAAGTCGTGTAAGTGGTCTGGGTAGTGTAAGTCAACTTCTAAAATGTAACCGATGTCGGAGTCGTCGGGTACTTTTGTAAAGTCAATGTTTCGGGGGTCGATCCATTTGAAATCAGACTCTGGGAGTCTATCAGACATACTGGTCCCGTACAAATTGTTACAGTCAAGATAAAGGAGATAGTTGGTTGGTTTTGTGTTGTCAAAGTGTGGTAAGTAAGGGTTGTTGGCCTGGGCGTACCGGTTGGGTATCATGGAGACACCGCCCCGGATCCCAGACTCGACAAACAGGTGTTGGTCAATGTCTGTGAGTAGTTCAAGACGTATGTCTGTCATTTTTAGCATGGAATTCCATGCCAGTCCAGGGGCAGAGTAGACGTTACAGGGGTCAATCCCGTAGTAAGTCATACTTGTCGTCCTAAAATTTTCAAACACGTCGGCAAGTAACAATACGTCAGTCAGTAGGTACAAGTCGTGATATTGTTTCATAGTAGTCATGTCAAAAGTATTCCACACAGTCTGTGCGTGTGTGTAGTCTTCGTCAGTAATTTCAGTCTGTGTCAAGTCATTATAGAACGCCTCCTTGGGAGGCAGTTCAGTATCGTTAAATTTTGATTCGTCTGTCATGTATGTATAGGGAAATACGCCTTTTCGTAGAAGTAGTTCGGTGTTGGTCATACACTGCCCTAAAATTTTGAATTTGGAAGCCCCGTCAGAAACTAGGTTGGACACGAGTGTGTCCAAAGAGGCGTTTAGGAATTGGAGTGAGTCCAAAAATCGTAAAGATTCAAGGGTGACTGAAATGTACCGCTCACTAGTTGTAGCGATACATGACAGTTTTTCTTTTTTGAATTTGCCTAGCCCTTGGATCAAGTGGTGGCAGTCATAACCTCTGAGGTTATGGAAAAAGACTGGAATGTGATTGGGAACTTGGTAGTTTAAGTTACATGAATTGTGGGCGGGTCCCAAGAACTCACCCGTTAAATGATTATGATTAGCTACTTTGTCTCCGTGTAAAGGTTTTTGACAAAGGTGACAGGTGGTAGCATTTTGGAAAATAATTTTGTCTTGCGGAGACATATTAATAGGAATATTTTTATGAATAATTGGTAAGAGCTCTTTAGACTCTGCAATCAAACAATTTAGAAAAGTATCTACAACGTTGGGGCCGCTATAGACTTTGGGTTGTTTTACTGGTTTGCCATCACTGTCAATAATTACATAGCAAAAGCCAGAAGGGACGTGGTGGGCAGTGTTTGTAGTGTGTGAAGTAGTAGGGTCATTCAGTGCTGTGTCGATTGGAACGACAAAGGACTCGAAGTCACAGTAAATGGTAAATGGGACTTTGTGTGTAAGTGTATAGTTTTTGAAATACATGTATTTTTCGTCATCAGTAGGAAGTCTAGTCTTTTGTGCACCGTGTGGTGAACACAAAGGTAAGTGGTTAGTAAGTCGTAGTTGGGAAGAAAATCTGTGTAGGCAGTAGTCACAGTAGTATGAAGCTGGGTCGTGTTTGGTCAAGTGAGCTAAAAGTCGGGACATGTTTGTAATCAGACAGTAGTGGGAGGTGGTGTCAGTAGTCAGTAGTAACAAGTTTACGTGGTGAAGTCTGAATTTTTCTTTTGTTATTCTTAGGGGGTAAATTTCGTCTTTTTCAAATCCAAATACATTTACAGAGATAGCAGGGTTCAATTTTTCAAATTTATCTAAATCGGTAATTTTGACAGGATAGCTAATCCCAGACATATTTAATTTATTTTCTAAGATTTCATAATAACTTATTCGTCTATTTCGGTCAGGGTACAGATGGGCAAGAACAGAGTACAGGAAACATTTTTGATCGTAATTTTTAATATTTATAATTCCATGCATGGGGTTTGAAATTTTTTTCGGGGTGGGTATGTAAGAAGAGGCGTACAAAGGTTGAAATTTAACAATGAACAGATCTAATCGTAAAACGTTTTCAAGTACCCACCCACTACCTTGACTAACCCACCTACCCACGCTTTCTAAAATTTTGTCTGTAGCCTCGGAATACTGAATATCTAGAGAATCGGAAGGTAGCAAAGGACGGGTTTTACCGTGAAAGAAGGGAGTTGTAGTCATTTCTTCGTTGTTTATTGTTTTGGTGAATTTAATTTGGACCGTGATGTACCATTTGACTCCCCCGAGCCTGTTAAGGTGTTTATTTATTTCGGACATAATTTTATTTTTATGTTCAGTTAGAACGGTAAGGAGATCGGAACCGGAAGTATCAAATTGACGGGAAATGGTGACTAGGTTATCGTTAATGGCAAAGGATTCCATGGTTAAGATACAATAAAATTTACTTTAAATTGATTAAAAATTAAAGTAAAAAAGCAAGGATATTCAAACGTTAGTCAATCAAATCAAACGTAAGGAATAGTTATACTGTATACGGGACTTAATCTCAGTATATCACTTTCGAAATACCGTACAGAGAACGGCGTCCAAAATATAAATTACAAGAATAAAGTTAAAGTAATTAATATCGAGTAGGAGCAAAGTGAAGACACGTCTGATCAGTGCGAGCGCAAGAGCAGAAGTGAGAAAGATTACTTGTGTTGTTCAGTGAAGTAGGGAGAGAAGGGGGAGGTGGGAGGGGAGGGGAGGTGGGAGGGGAGGGGGGGAGGGGAGGGGGGAGGGGGCAATCAGGTCACGCGCCTGTCCAGACTTGAAACTCCGATTACGTCATCCAGTGTAGTACTGTTTTAATAAATGATCAGAAGGAATCATATACAATGTTAATTAAGTGTTCGATATTATTAAAAGAGATTGTGCAAGACACGAGATGTAAAACAATGTTTGTGGTAACGGAAGTGGTTTCGATAAGAAAAGTGCGCGAGAACTATTGGACTGCCAGTGCATCGAGCAGAGGCAGTGAGATACAGATTGTGAAATGGTAGTGAATTAGTCCTTGAGTGTCGCTATAGTACAAAGGAAGGAATTTTTGAGTATAAGAAGTGAAGGTGGGTGTGCTAGTTTCGTTATGTAGGGGGACTGATGGGTTCTGGATAGGAACGTTGATAGGAAGTGAGGTAGAGGGGGGGGGGGGAGTCCACAGAATTGATAATGAAAGTGACTGAAAGTAAGTAATGTAACCTAGGTACCATGTACACGCATGCAAAGGTGGACGAAAATAGGAAATTGTTATAGTACATGATGATAGTTAATGAAAGAAAACATATTATACTAAGATGTGAAGCTTGTGACCAATAACGGAAGCGGATGTGGTAAAGCCCGGCCACCAGTAGACTTTGTAAGTACAGTTAAAGTAATTTAGGTTGGATAGTCCGGTAGGCATGAGGGCTCTAGGGTAAGAGTGTTCAGCTAGTGTGTTAAGTTTAGAGGATGTCGGGTGTGTTTGATATGAAGGTATCCATACGAATTTAACCGGAAGTAGATGGGAGGGGGTAGAAGGACCCTAAAGTTAACAATGTATTAAATAAAAATAAAAAATAAGTAAATAATTAATATAAATAATAGCTGTACCTTAATTTTTAAATAAAACGTGTATTGCGGGTTGCCTAGAGTGTTAAGTATGTACCCAACTGTGATTAGATATTTTTAACGGAAGTATGTAGGTAACAATGTTTGTTAAAGGAAGCCGCAGATGAGTGGGAGTACCCGAACTTAAGAGCGCATGTTATATAAGAACAATTAAATTCAAAATTCATTTAAATAGGTAGGCTAACAGTGCGTGTGAGAAAGATTACTTGTAAAGTAGGGAGGGAGGGAGGCAACCAATCAGAGCGTAGTATTTGGGTCACACGCCTGTCCAGACATGAAAACCAGTCTGATGCCTGGAGTCCTATACCCGAGTTTCGCAGCCGCTGTATGAGTGGTGACGTAACGCGCTTGTCCACCGAGCACAAGTCCTCGCACATGCGCGCCAGACCAGCAGCCGACGCGTATATCGTAGGCTAAGAGCGTACGAAGGTAGCCGACAGTCGCCGGAAGTACCCGAAAGCATTTTATATAGTATAAGGTGGGAAAGGCTGTCATCTTGGGGAAAAGTGCATTTTATATAGTATAACACGGGAAAGGTTAGGAGTGTATTTTATATAGTATAACGAGGGAATTTGAGGGAAATTTGGGAAGGGGAATTACCACCAGGGACTTCCCTTCCGAAGGCGCCATGTTTCTGAATGGATGTGTTTAGTATTGCTAAGCTTTGCCACCAGGTGCGCATTTGCACAGAGTAAAATCGACATTTGTTATAGTGCATATACGAAATATTGCATTTGTTATAGTGTATATATGATTAGAGTAACAACGCGCATGCGCGCCCGACCAGCAGCTGATGCGTACGAAGGTAGCCGACGGTAATAATCGAAGTTTAAAAGTGCATTTATTATAGTACATATATAAAAGGTCGCCATCTTTTTACATTTTATATAGTATAACGGGGAAAAGATTAGGAGTGTATTTTATATAGTATAACAAGGGAAATGCCGCCATCTTGAAAAAATGTCATTTTATATAGTATGATGTGGGAATTTGGAGGGAAATTTAGGAATTTGAGGGGAATTTAGGGAGGGAATTTTCCCACGGTGGGTTGGTAATATTAATTAATTAAAAAGTAGCGCCTTCATTTTCCGTGATACTACAGAGACCTGAGTCTTGCTCTGCCACTTATTGTCTACTTCAGAGCAAGATGGAAGGTATTCTGCAAGAACTCAATATAGTATGCCTGGGGTGTAGTTACATAAAAGTTAAATTTGCACCTGAGATCAAGCGCTTAGGAGTATGGCTCAGCTGAAAGTCACTGTGAAAGGAGAATGTAAGAAAATTCTTCAGGATCACCTCCAGCATCTTGTTGGGGAAATCGAGAGATGTATGTTCGCTGTTATAAATGTGAGAGGAGGTAAACAACATTGAGAAGTCAGATATTTAAGTATCACAACATTATGAAGCGTTCAAATACTTATTACTGTTGTAGAAAAATATACAATTTACAAAGAGTATAAGTACTGGTACTTTTTAGATATTTTTTATTCTCTACATAATTTTATAATCCATTCACTAAATTTAAAATGAAACCATTGTATACATTTAAAAAAAAACACTGATTACACGGAAAACGAACAGTCTTTTACATGAGTTAGTTTTTTGTCCGTACTAAACAGAAGGTTTCCATAAAAATTACTCTGAATAAAATGTTTAAATTTATGATACATTCCACAACTTTATAAATTTTATTTGTTACTTTTTATTGTTTTGTTCAAGATAAGATTATTATCTTAGTTTTTATTTGCAGCAAAGTACTTGGGAAGAATATCAAGAGTGAATTGACTTTCAAATTAGTTTGTTTGCCAATGGAAACCGTGCCTGCATATATCAACATATTAATATACATTTATAGAGTAAGAGAACGTAACTAGGTTTAATGTGCCCTGGGGTGATTCAGTTTAAGACACCCTCTTCTCCCACACAACTTTCGAGAGTTGTTTAAGCATATCACGGCTGAGCATTCGCAAGTAATATGCAAATGCTACAACACATTTATAATAAGATAATTAGTTCAAAATACCGTAAAAAAATATTAAAAATAAAACATACAAAACAAAGTAGCATTGGGTTCTGTGGTTCTGACAGATTTTTTAACATTCAATCTGTGTCTTCAATTAAAATGAAAACATTGATATTAATATTTCAATTTTATTAACTTATTACACCATTATTTTTAAATTTATATAATTAGCAATGTAAAAATAAGTTTATTGCAGATATTTACAGTAAAAATTGTTTACTTTATAGCAGTACAAACACATTATCTAAGTTTGAACAAGTTCTTAAGAGAAAATTATCTTTATTGACTAGAATTTAGATTTTTTGGTAACAACCATGTCAAGGTTTTACAATATCACCAGATGTATCACTCCTGCTGTTATGTGGCATCCTTAGTAGTATCGCTGAGATTACTACCACATCACATGCATGAAATTCATCTCAGTTTATGAATTCATGGCTAGTTGGTATTATTAATATTGTGTTTTTTTTTTTTTTTTTTAAATCTTTCTGAGAAATTTCCAAAACTTTAAAACCTAACCTAGATTAGATTGGATAAGGAAAGGTTGGGTTAAATTATTGTTTATTGTCTTTCAACAGCTTAGCCATTTACTTACAAAGAATATTAAAAGTATAACATTCATATTCTAATTGTGTTATATAACATTGATATAAAATATAAATAAATATGAAATCAGATATAATAAACAAGTATGACAATAGTGATGGATATTGCTAAAATGGACACAATTCAGCACAGAACTTATGAGGGGGAAATTATTGATGTAGAGATCGAAGTGAGGATATAAAAGATGCAGTTGATGAGCAGAAAAAGTCGATGTGGTCTGGAAGTGTGTTACCTAGATGCTGAACTCTTACCATGGGACTATTTGCAGCATAGGAGGTGGTTACAGAGGATTTTGCAAAGAGGGCTTTAGATCATGTGCTAGAAGGTAATCTGAAGTGAATTCTCTCCAGGAGATCAGGGTAGTCGGAAATGCCATTTACCAGCTTGTATATGAACAGCATATCCTGATTAAAGCACCTTGATTCAAGGGAAAGAAGGTACAAAAGTGAAAGAACATATTGCACAGGGACTTCTCGATATTCAAATCCAAGTCTCACACCTACAAGTCTTAAGAACCACCGTTGGACCTTATCCATAATCTCTCTCAAAAATAACTGGTGAGGTGTACACCAGTTATACGACACCGTTGTACTCAAGGTGGGGTCTCACCAAACAGCAGTATAATTTTTTTAATACAAACACATCTGTAAAGGTCTTGGAAACTGTAAAGAAGGCCAAGAAACTGAAGAGCCTTGTTGCAAATCTTATTGACAAGTGGTTCCCAGCTCAGAGAGGAAGTGAATACAACACCAAGGTCTTTCATCTCAGCAGTTCTGATCAGCAGAACACCCCGAATGGAATAGTAGTTTATAATTGGGTTCAGGATACAATGAAATGTCATGCTGACACACTTATCCAGATTGAGGGACATTTTATTTTCAGTGTACCAATGCTCAACTTTTGTAATGTCATCTTACAAATGAGCCACGTCCTGAACAGAAGAAATGGTAGAAAAAGTGTCATATCATCTGCAAAGAGCAAATTATTACAACTAAGGAGTGAAACAATATCATCTATGTATATGTTGAATAAAATGGGACAGAAGTGAGATCCCTGGGTACTCCACTTGAGGCATGAAACTCCTTCGACAATGTGCCGCCATATTTTACTATAAGTTTGCGATTGCATAATTAGCTCCTAAACCATTGAAGAAGGGGTCCAGAGAATCCTCTTTATTGCAACTTTCCAGTTAGAATAGAGTGACTTACGTGGTCGAACGCTTTTAAGAAGTTTAAACTGATGGAATCTACTTGCTTTTTTTGCCAAAAGCTTCGAAAATTTGAGTCTGGAAGAGAACGAGGTTGGTTGTGGTGGACCTATTAGATATAAATCCATGCTGGCTAGTGCACAAAGTTCTGCCAAATTTGAAGGAAACTTTATTGAGGACAAGCTTCTTGAAAACCTTGGCCAACACTGGCAATATTGTTATTGGTCGATAGTTACTCATTATCACTTATTGGACCCTTCTTGTGGATGGGCACTACATGAGCAGTTTTAAAGATATCAGGGAAGATGACACTTCTGTTTCTGATGACACTTCAGGGAAGATGACGTTTCTGATGACAAGGATTTGATGAAAAACGTGGTAAGTGGTTGAGCAATGAGATCAGCACAGTGCTTTATTATGGAAGGTGGAATAGAATCCGATCCAGGTCCTTTCGTAGCATCTAATTTCTTGAGTGATTTCAAAACATCCACGTCGTCTACAACGCAGAAGGAGAATTTATCACCTGATGATAAACTAGGTTGTTGTGACGGATTTGAGTTGTCACTAGGAGCAAAAATTGAGGCAAAGAAGTTGGCGAACACGTTTGCAGCTTCACTATTGGATTGTGCTGAGGTGCTATCAAAGTACATTGTGGTGGGTGCTGAATCATTCTTGTTCAAGGATTTGATGTAATTCCAAAACATCTTAGGGTTATCCTTCATTGCACTCTGGGCTCTGTTCACATATTGGCTAAAGCAGGCCGTGGATAGGGTCTTACATTGTGATCTTAGCAAATCGGCTGTAACTGTTTTGAGAGAGAGTATCTTTGTAGATTTTGTGGTAGACCTTCTTCAATATGGTAAAGTGGACCAAATCTTTGTTGAACCAAACTGGAAATCCTGAGAGCCCAGATTTAGTTAGAGGGGAATTCCACAAGACGCTATCCCTGACTGTGTTGATGAACATGTTGAAAGAAACATTAATATCCTCGTAGGAAACTAACCCTGTCATGTGAAACTAACTCCTGAGGTCCTGTAGAACCTTGGCACAGTTGCATCGCTTGATGTTTGTTCAATAGATGCCTTTTGGTTGGACTTTTATTGGTAGAGAGATTTCTACAGACAAAGATGAGTGGTGAATATCCTCTGGGAGCATAGGATTAGCGTCACGGCAAATAGTAACATCTTGAGAATAAGAGAGACACAAATCGAGGATTATACCTCTGTGGTTTGTAATATTTTTTAATTAAGAAAGGCCGAACATTTTTGTTATGTTTAGTATAATCTGTGAAGAAATATCATGAGGTGTGTGCGTAGAGACCCAATCCATTTTATTCAAATTGAAATTGCCAAGCAACAAAATATTTTAGAAGCCATGTGTTCACTATTTATTCAAGGATATCGGTAAAGTCACTATAACTTGTAGCAGGTTTGTTAGGAGGTATGTAGACACCAGGGAGAAGCATTTTCTTACCACAAGAAAGGTTAACCGAGATAAAAACAGCTTCTGAAGGCGTATCTACTGAGATTTGGGCACATTTTATGTTGTGGGCAGTAGCAATCAGAACTCTACCACCACTAGATTTATTAGTTTCGTTTATATTTCGATCAAGTCCAAATACTTGGTGATTTGACAATCCAAGTTCGTTGGAGGAGATGTAGTGGGTTAAATTGGTTTCACTGAAAATTTATATCATGTATAAAGTGGCTAAAGAATTCCGAAGTTCCGTTGTTTTTGTCCTGAGTCCATTAATATTTTGGTTTTATATATATATATATATATATATATATATATATATATATAAATTTGGGCTAAACTGTTGGAAGTTAGCTCATTCCTATGCTATAGAGTGTTAACAATTTTTTCGTAGTGTGTCAACTGTCCACTTTAAAGCACATCAAGCGGCTGTCAACTGGGCGGCGTTGCCAGATTGAACTCATTCAACTAATCATATTAATAACAAATATTACACTAATGAATATTTGCTGATAATAATTGAGATTTAATACCTGTTCCATGCAACAACGTTGCTTCCTAAATTCACGGTCGTATAGTGCATGTTGCCTTGATACTCCTTAAACAGCATGCACGCTTTTCCCATATACTGTGAGCTATCTGAGTAGAGTTAGTTATCTGTGCTTTAAACTATCCAATGTCATACAAATTGAATTGTGACATGTCACATGAAAATGTTCATGCAGAAGTATGGGTGATCAACAACTCAATATTCCATTCCATATTCAATATCCCATCAAATATTTTATTTTGAAGCTCTAAATCAAATTCTAAGTGCATATTTCTTATACCCAATAAATAAAATTTAAAAAAGATTACACAAAGTTTCCTTGGAACAAAAAGGAAGCAATGATTGTAATTGTCCAAGATTTTGAACTCAAAACTTGTTTGCATGACAGTTTAAAGCTTTTAGCTTCTATTGTGTCTACTATTACTATAATGGTCATTTAAAACCGTTTATATTTAGCCGCACCATCTATAGTCCCTTCATCTAGATCAGTCATTCATGTCATCTTCTGTAGCTCCCACCTTCTCCATATCACATTTCACTTGGTTCCTCCATTCTTTCTTCCACTTGGCAGACTTCACCTTCCTTCAGGATTACTTTTCATTATCCATGATTTATGTACTTTTCACATCACTCAATTTGTGTATCAATGAATGTCTTCAAAGTCTGCAACAAAATAGAAAAATTAATACTTTGGAAGAATTTAAGAGATGGAAATTTACAAATCTTTTAACAATCAAAACCAGAAATCTTCGGTCTGTATATTACTGCCGAGGGGACAGTTTGCGACATGTTTCGACTGGCCTCTCATTTGTTTTGTTTGTAACAATAATTTGTTATATATGTTTTGTGTCATATATGTGTTAAATCTAGAGATCTATGGTTGGTGGTTCTATATCTAGTCTGATGTGGTAGTAGTTAGCCTCCTTGATTTTTTTTTTTTTTTTTTTTTTTTTTTTTTTTTTTTTTTTTTTAAAGGAGAGGCCGATCTCCTCCTATTCACCTCCACTATTCAATCTCGTTTCTCAATATTTAACGATTCATAAAAATATCCCTTCCTTTTTTCAAGTTCTTGTTTATCTTCTGTCACCAAACACCCCTCATTTTTATTCACTCCATAGGAGTCCTTTTTTGATAATCTCATTTTCCTACGGAAGCCTTTTGCATTATTTGTTTACTGTCTTCCTCTAGCAAACTATGTAAATACAGCCGCTTATTCCTCTGTTGTATCACTATTTACTTTGTTGTACGTGGAGCTGTATTTCTTTCAGCGCTTGCCCAATTTCTTATAAAACTATGATTTCTTTTCCCTCTTCTTTTTTTGCCACAAACGTTTTTGCTGTTTCCAAAACAGCTTCTTTAAATAGTCCATTTATCATCTAGACTTCTGACACTTTTCATATCTTCCAGGAGTTGAGATCTATTTTCAAGTTTTATCTTAAATGCCTACATACTTAGGCTCTGTTGTGTTCAACTTTGAAAATTGTGACAGTGAGTGAGTGAATAAGAATAAATTAATAAATGAGCTTATTTAAAACTGGTAGCAAAACTGGAATATTCTGTTTGATTTTAGAGTGCAGTTCAAAGGAAACCACTTCATTTTAAAGCTGTATATAATTGTCATCATACAGACTGAATTATTTATTTTGTAAGACATTTTAAGCCTCTAAAATTGTTTATAATCTTATAAATTTTTGTTTGAAGTGATACAGTAATTTAATTACTTTCATCCAGTGAAGAGAAACAACAAGAGTTTTAATATAAAAGAGAATTCAACCTGCAACCACTGCTTGATTTTGATTACTCTTTTCCGATAATATTTACTCAAACAAATGCTGTTGGTTTTCATCAAATTCTCTATCTACAGAGAGTAATATTAAATACAAGTTTTTATTAATCTACGATGTAAAGATAGTAAAAACATATTCTGCTTTATCTCAAGGAACTCTTAAAATTATTAATTAGAATTTTTAAAAATCTGATTTACAAATTGACTGTGCTTAGAAAACCTTAAGTATGAAATGTATTAAACAGGAATGTAAAAAATGGTTATATACTATAGGTCGACCACTAGGAAAAAATCTTCCATCGGCTTGATAAGATATGGCGAATGTGTCCGCCAGCCACACTAGAGATTGTGGTTGTATGAATGTTTTTTTAATGGTTGGTTGGTCTATAAGTGATTTTAATGTACAAATTACATTTGCTAAGATTTTTTATATTACTAAAAATTACTTTAGATATTGCATAGAGATTTTTACTTTAAAAGAAGTTTTTTGTGTTTTTTACATTTTTCATTTACATACAAAAATTGCCTTTAAATAAGATAGTTTCCAAAGTTACTGCATTTCTTGCTTAAGTATGATATGATTTATTGAAAAAACGTCACTATAACACATTAAGTATGTAATGTACATGTTTAATATTAAATTGTCAATAAACTTACAAGCCTACAAATCAACTTATTAGTGTATAACAAAAATTAAAATATTTTTAAGGATAAACATTTTTTTTAAATAATACATTTAAATGCTAAAAGGAGTCTAAGTAAGAAATTGATTTTAGTAGAAAGTTATATTTATTTATTTATTTTTTTTTTATCATTTCACACAACATGTTTCAACTTAATGGTCATTTTCAAGTGTAAATTAAATAATTAAGTTAAGTATGTAATAATTCTTTTAATACAATTGTAAAACATGTGGTTTTTATAAATATTGAAAAATATGGATAAGTTGGTGATATTTTTTCAATAATAATTTTGAATGTTTCGAATCTTATCAAAAATTGGGTTTGTATGATTGATTTGTGTGTTCAATATATTCACTGGATTTTCTTGTTGTGCTAAATGTATATGTAATTCTTCCGTTGCATTCATTTTCTTGCACTTTTTCATAAAATTTAATATTTTCATGTTTTCTTCAATTTTTGTGTACGTGTGGTCTGTAGGGAGCAAGTGTTCTGCGAAGGTGGATCTCATTGTAGTTGTGTTATAGCTTCTGAGAGCTTGTATGTGTTCTTGAAAGCGTCTTTTGAATGGTCTTCCAGTTTGTCCAATGTAGAATTTATCACAGTCTGTACAATTAATTTTGTAAATACCTGATTTGTTGTAAATGTTGTGATTATTGTATTCTTTTTGAGATTTTTTATCTAAAATTTTGAATGTGTTGTTGCATGTTGCGAAACTTAGTTTGTAATTTGTATTTTGAAAGGTTTTTCGAATAGCTTTGTTTAGGCTTGTGTTATATGGTACGTTTATAAATTTGATCTTCTTTGGGTCTTGATTTGTTGAGGTGTTATTTCTTTTCTTCTTTTTGTTTCTTATTAGTTTGTCAATCATGTTTGGTTTGTATTCATTTTTTATTACCAAATATTTTATTATATTTTTTCTTCATTGAAGTGTTTCTCATTCATTGGTACGTTTATCAGACGATTTATCATAGGATGGAAAGCTGATAATTTGTATTGCCAGGGATGATTAGATGTAGATGGCATTATAAGGTCGGTTTGTGTTTTCTGTAGATTTTGAATGAATGTTTATTGTTGATTTTGGTAATTGATGGATCTAAAAAATTGATTCCTCAGTTTGGGCTTCTTTAGTGAATTGTATTTTGGGGAACATTGAATTTAAATAAGATAAAAAATTATTACTTTCTTCCAAGTTTCCATCAAATAAACAAATAATGTCATCAACATATCGGTACCAGTATATAATTTTGTTTCTGAACGGGTTGGATGGGTGCATTATTTTATTTTCTTCCAGATTGTATATAAATATATTTGAGAGAATACCTGATAATGGGGAACCCATTGCTAGACCATTTGCCTGTTTGTAGTATGTTGCATTAAATTGGAAATATTTTGATCTGTACAAATTTTGGTTAATGTTGTCATGTTTTTTATTTCTTGGTTGTTCAATGTGAAATTTTTCTTCAAATCATTTTCTAGAGTTTGTAATGCTTCTTGAGGGGGTATGTTTGAATAAGGATATCACCAACATATCTATATTCATCAATATTTATAAAAACCACATGTTAATTTTATTTAAAGAATTATTATATACTTAATTTAATTATTTAATTTACACTTGAAAATGACCATTAAGCTGAAACATGTTGTGTGAAATAATTTTAATAACAAATTTTAAGGGTACTCAGTTTGAATTTTATTACATCCTAAAAATTTAATTGATAGTATAATTTTATACTATAATATAAATAGAACAGTTACATGAGAGTAGGGCGAGTGTGTAGTAAGTTTACTACCTACGATTGACTATCCTCAGAAGAGTCATTCATTAATAGCAAGTGGTGACAGGATAGTGGAAACCAAACCACTTGGTTTGTACCTGATTGGCTGTGTTGACAAAATTGATCCAGTTCTGTCAGAAGGTGAGTGCCCTCGTCAAGAAGTACCATGAACACGATTCAACATGAGACCAACTGTGCTAACACCACTTACACATCATACCACTTCAGCCAGTATGGAATGAAATTCACATAATTATTGCCAGTTTTAGATAATTAAACTCTCACCTTTGATGTCCATGTCCACCTTTGATGTTGATGTCCATGTCAAAAAGTAAAACTAGACTCTTAGTTAAATTTGTATATAATTACAATTCAAACACATTTTTCACGATTTTGTAGCATTATTGAAATAATTTTGAAAAGAATGACTTATTACAAACCCTCTTTGATGTGGCATTAGTGGCACAGTGCTTTAATCCAGCTAATTAGGGAAAAAGTGTAGTGGATAATGGAGGCGATAGGTTCTATGTTCTATGATCTGTCCTCTTAATATTTACACAATGTTTGCTAAGTGGTTGCCATCGACTTGGACACTACTAGAGAAGTCATGTTGGGTGGTAGCTGAGGTCTCAGTGATGTGTAGAGCAGAGAATAAGTATGAGGCTTGTCAGTTAGCTTAAAATCAGATCAACACTATGTGGTTTGGATTCCACATAAAGCTGTAGGTCTCAAAGATGCCCTTGTTATTGTGTATTTATAAATGGCTTTTTCTAAGGAACAGTCGACCTTAGTTGGCTACACTCCCTCATGAACACTCATTCGCACCTCATATTGCCCCTATCTCTACAATTGGCATATAAATAATGAATAATGAATCAGTTAATTATCAAACTATTGAATATATTTAAATAAATTATACGTGTTTATTGATTGCTCTGTCACTTTTCATTTAACATCTTAACCAACTGAATGTAAAAATGAAGAATTAACTGAAAACATTATGATCAAGCGGACTTGGTAAATTGTAAACATTTTTCCAAGAATGTTCTGTATTTTGCTAGAAACGATCTTTTGTTAAGTGAATTGTAAGTGAACAATTGTGGTGAAGTGTGGTGTAAGTGAAAAAGTTGGTTAATGAAAAGTATTGCCACAGATTAGTTATGTGAATCAGCCGTAAACAATGTGGTATCATTAGGTAGTGCGCACGCATCTGCTGGTTGCATGGCAACGCCGGTCGCCATGACAACCACACACTGGACGCTGCACCAGCCCAGCACCCCACTCAGTCAGGACCCTCACTCAACAATATATTTATTACTCTCCATCAGAACGGTGTGTTCATGACTTCTCATTAATTTATTGGAGATACAATCTTGGTAAGTTGAGATTCATGGATTTTGTTGAAATTATCTATTACAATTACTCTAATAAATAAACAAATAATTGACATGTCTATATAAAATATTTACTTGTTTAAGAGCCAAGATTATCTGTCATAAATTGTGTGTGTGTTTTTATTTTTTTTTTTTTTATTTTACTAAAGCATCTTTGTACGTATATTAGATTGGAATCATGGCCCTCTCTCATTTCTTGATGTTATTCTGAATTATTTCAATTCAAATTTTGCTTTACTTTTAATAGTAGATATTGCAACAACAATGGAGATTATATTTGTTTTTCAAATTTATTTCCAGTAAGTTTATTTTTACTTTTTTGTGGTCACTGTTTATCTAATAGAATCTTCACAGATTTAATTATGTCATGAAAAACTCCTGTTTATAGAACAAATAGATGTGAACATGGAAGACATAAATTTTAGATTCATAAGTGTATTGTTCAGTTTACATTGAATTGGTGAAATAAATAATCTCCAATTTTAATATATATCCTTTAAAGATAAAATAAATCTTATTCTTGGATTATGTTTTTTTATAAAAATTATAAACCACACTAATTTAAGAATTTATTGTACTTTTGTTTATCCTGAAATTATTTATTTAGCCCTTGCTCTTAGCATTCAGTAATAATTATATATTTTACTGACCCTTTAAGTAAATTTTCTTGAAATAAATTGTTTTATTTTGTAAGGTCTTTAAAACTTTTTGTTGGATTTTGATCTAAATACAGTCCAAATCTTAATCTTTGACTTAGATTGATTATTTGTATCAGTAAGCAAATAAATGTATGGCAATATAAATATTCCTTAATCAAAGTAATTTTATTTCTTTTTTTTAGATTTTGTACAATAACAGTTATACTGTTAAGTAAATTACTTTCACTATTCACTTCAACAGACATACATGTGATTAAAAATACACCAGCTGACAGCCTTTGCTTTTCCATGGTGTGGTTCTCTATGCTTGCTTACCCTTCCCTTTGTGGCTTCCTCTCTCTAAACCAACACATCAATATAAATGCTCGACCTGCTGCTGTTCTCCTAGATAACAAAGTTTTATAGTCTAGAGAACCCTATAAGTCTATTTCAGGGGTATGCAAAGTAGTTCAATTATGTCAGAATTAGTAGAAATTACCTTAATCATTTCACAATGAAAACCAAATTAACTAAGCTTTTGTCATGTTCAGAGTTTACACTATAAATAACTGTTTAAAATAAATTACGAGTATTAAATAAAATATAAATGCCTATTTTACTCTTATGGATAAAACGTTTACGGGCTGTTTCTAACCCGTAGCATTGGAATTTTGAGAAATCCTTTCTTCGTGATGATACAAAAGCTAACGTTCCTCCAAATTTCATCAATATCTGTCAGTGGTCCAAAAATTTTTCGTGATGAGTGAACACATTGTTTTTGTACTATGTATATTAAGATTACAAAACTGGACATCGTTTTTGCAATAAATTGTGGTCTTAATAACTCATGGTGACACTTACTATAAATTTATTTTTAAATAATTCATTGAATAATAGAACAGACTTAGAGTCTAACTCTCCAATAAAACATTTACTTTCCTCTATATATACTCTAACCTCACAGAACAAAGCAGTAGATAGAAAGAAGATGGGACAAGGCAGAGACGGAAAGTTTGGAGGTTTTAATACTTTGCGATAAAGTGTAGGATGATTGGGCCTAACGAGTTTCATGTGTAGGTAGAACA
>JAQJVL010004954.1:0-39574 GCA_035578905.1 Stictocephala bisonia
GGAACGTTTGACCTAGCAGTAGCAGAATTGAACGTTGGGCCTAGCAGTAGCAGTACGAAACAATGGACCTAGCAATAGCAGTGCGAAACGTTGGGCCTAGCAGTAGCAGTATAAAACGTTGGACCAAGCTGTAGCAGTATTAAACGTTGGACCTAGCAATAGCAGTACGAAACGTTGGACCTAGCAGTAGCAGTACTAAACGTTGGGCCTAGAAGTTGTAATATGAAACGTTTAACCTAGCAGTATCAGTACTAAACATTGGACCTAGCAATAGCTGTACGAAACGTTGGACCTAGCAGTAGCAGAACTGAATGTTGGGTCTAGCAGTAGCAGTACGAAACGTTAGACCTAGCAGTAGCAGTACTGAACGTTGGACCTAGCAGTATCAGTAAGAGACGTTGGACCTAGCAGTAGCAATACTAAACGTTGGACCCAGCAGTAGCAGTACGAAACGTTGGACCTAGCAAAAGCAGTATAAAAAGTTGACCCAAGCAGTAGCAGTACTAATCGTTGGACTAAGCAGTAGCAGTACTAAACGTTGGACCTAGCAATAGCAGTTCGAAACGTTGGAAGTAGTAATGGGGGGGGTATGGAACAGGGCGAGGGCGAGAGGCCGGTATGACGGGATCGGATGGCCATGTGCGGCACGTACTGCAATCCCGTCAAACCAATCTCCCGGCCATCTGTAATCCCGTCAAACCAATCTCCCCGGCCATCTTGGATCACGTGACTTTGTGCCAGCCATCTGCAATCCCATCAAACCAATCTCCCCGGAGGCGAGGGCGAGAGGCCGGTATGACGGGATCGGACGGCCATGTGCGGCAACGTACTGCAATCCCGTCAAACCAATCTCCCGGCCATCTGCAATCCCATCAAACCAATCTCCCCGGCCAAAAGGGCGAGAGGCCGGTATGACGGGATCGGATGACCATGTGCGGCAACGTACTGCAATCCCGTCAAACCAATCTCCCCGCACGATGGGCGAGAGGCCGGTATGACGGGATGGGACGACATGTACGGCAACGTACTGCAATCCCGTCAAACCAATCTCCCCGGCCATCTGCAATCCCGTCAAACCAATCTCCCCGGCCATCTGCAATCCCGTCAAACCAATCTCCCCGGCCATCTTGGATCACGTGACTAGGAGGTGGGATATGGAACAGGGCGAGGGCGCGAGGCCGGTATGACGGGATTGGACGACATGTACTGAATCCCGTCATTCCAGCCTCCCGCCTTGGCGTATTCCCGTCAATCCAATCTCCCAGGTGCGCGCTTTTTTTGATGACGTCATGATGGGCGAGGTGACTTCTGCCCGCCAGATGTCGTTGTTTCTTCTTCTTCGGTTTTTTTGTGCGCGCTTTTTTTGATGACGTCATGATGGGCGAGGTGACTTCCAGTGTCCGTCGTTATGTTTTTTTCAGCCAGCTGTTGTGTGTGATGACGTCACGAGGAGGTTGGTATTCGAAGGGTTACCATTATTTTATTTTCATCAGATCCAAATACACGATGTTGTTAGCCGACGGGTTCACTATTGGACGGTTGTCCTGATCTACGATTGTTACGGTGATCACTTGAATTACCTTCAGTTGGCCGTCTATTGGAGCGTAATATCGCTCACGCGGGCATTCCGATATCTTGTAACCACGTGGCACGGCCGGGAAGAACGTGCATAAAATGCGATGTTCCTGGTGTTTGTGCACGTGTAAGTCGTGATTGCTGTAGCTGTTCTCCACTAGGTTGCATTGGATTTCTATAGCGTCCACAGCTCGTAGATTCGGCGGATTCGACCCAATCGTGGTTCGATCGGCCTCGAAATATAACAATTCACCTTCCTCGGAATCAGCTTCTTTCCGGTTATTGGTGGTGCCGTCTGTGGCCTTTGATTCTGGTTGTTCAAAGCCCAAGAGTCTTCTAACCGTGGTGTCCAAAGCGAATTTCAACGGTGATACAATAGACACGACTGTTCCGTGCTTCGCTTTCGAGATGATGAATTTGCCAGAATCTATGTCCGCCACACCTAACGAATCGATGAAACGTCTACACGTTTTTTCCAGAGATTCCAAGGTGTAATGTCCCTGCTCCAGTGTTAGTGTCCTGACAGAATCGTTCGGGTTGTCAGCCGTTGGAGCTGGCCAGAAATGCACGTTAGCAATTCTCGGTAAGTTCAGGATGTTGTTGTCCGAATAGAATCCGCATAGAGCCAAACGGTAATCACTGGCATCGTCCAAGTGGATCGTGTGTTCCAGGTGAAGTGTGATCACCGGACCCTGCCCGAATAGTTTCAACAAAGGCATTTTATATCGCTTGGTGGTCAACTACACACACTTATATTATTTGGATTTGGTCATTTGTTTCTGGTGTTCTAGAAACAGTGTACCCGTTACGCGTATGAGATCAGTCAAATCCCTATCGTACTCTTCGATTTTATTGTACAATTTCGTTTCCAACGCGTTGAGCCGTTGATCGGTTTTAGTTTGAAACTGTGAGAACTCAGATCGCAACGCGTCTTGCTTCGATCCGGTCCCACCACACTCTCCGAAACGATTAATACAGAACTTATGACCGTACATGCTGACGGTATTAACTCCTCCTACATGTCTTATAATCGGAACAAAAAAATGAAGGTTTTTTTTTAATATAGTCTATACAGTGCGCAACCGGATGTTGTACGTAGTGCCTATTTTCTCTCCTCTCGACAGTTGTAGCGTTTCGGGGATGGGTTCTTTAGGATCGAATACTTCTGCGTAGCGTTTTGGCAGGAACACGTCGATCTCCTCACAGCCATCGTCAGCTAGCGATCGGTCCAATAGTGTGGCCACCGGAATCTCACCGTATTTGGTTTGTACGATTCTCATGCGTTTCACAGGGTAGAAAATATTTCCGTCAAACCGATCGAGTCTCACGGTTTTAGAGAACTGTAGTGTGGCTTCGTTGAACCGTTGTACGAAGCTGGCCATGTTGTTTAAAACGTAGTCGGACACGACGTTTACTCTCACTCTCTTATTATATTACCCTCGATCGTTCAGTAGTGTAACGCTAGGGTGACGGGTGTCGAATCTGTTGATTAGAAAAACTATTGCTCGACGAACCAAGACATCCAACCATATTTGTCGTCTCTTAGATCGTTCACGATAGTATTCCAATCCACATCGCTCTGTAAAGAATACCGCCTCAAGACGTCTAAACACAAATGGCCACAAATCGGCGGATCATCGAAACTCTGGATCCTACAGTCGTTGTAGACCAGACCTTCACCACCTTTTAAATACCGCACCAACTCGATCGGTGGACGCGCGTCTCCGTACGAGTCGAAATAGAACTTGTTCCTGTCGCCTATTTTGATGTAGCACGTCCAGTGTGTGCCGTCGGATTCGACATCTCCCAAGTTGAGGATTCCGCATTCCGTATGATTCGACGTGGTCGGCAATAGCTGTCGTACGAATACACCCCGAAAATTCTTAACTTTCAGTACATCTTTGGCGTACCGTTCGAGTTCACCCAGTGAGAGCGGATCTATTTTTTTTTTTTCAACAACAACGAGTCCAACTTCAGATTGATGCACCGTTTGAGACCACTGCCCTCGGGGTCTTTGGTGATTATCGCGTCCAACTCGTTGTCGAGTAGATCCTTCAACCAAGGTATGAACTTCTCTCGAAGCAACGGCGCGATATTTTTCCTAACCAAAGGTGAGATGAACCGCTTGCCGCCGGGAACATCGTCTTCAATGAAATTGATCATTTCCTTCAACAGACCACCTTCTTTGTTTTTCATCAACTGATCGTAGCTGAGCGCCAACCGAAGACCGGTCTTGTTTTTGACGGCTTTGTTCACGGCTCTGTGTTGCGGCTCGGTGAGCAGTATGTGATCGCCACCACCACCACTGATGTTGTCGTACGTAAGACCGATCACCACTGTTCTACGTTTCTTGTAGGCGGTCTTCATTTTTCGCTTCTGTCCGTCGGACAGACGGATCTTGTGTCTGTGCAGTTCACTCATCGTGTTTACTCTCACACACACATGTACTTATAGTAAGTCACGCACACACCGCACTATGGAAACTTACTGCACCAAATGCAAACGGAAAACGCCATCACCGGCCAACTCTGTTGAGGAAGTGGTGCGAACAGAAAACAATAAATGGCGTTCCAAAAGTAAATGCGCTTTGTGTGGTGGTGAAAAAAGCACGTTTATCAAAACGGCACCCAGTTATGAGGAGGAGGATCAATCGAGAGAATACATCGAAGCCAAAGAACTACACCGTGCGGTGATAACAAAATTTCCTAAGCGAAGAATAGTGACTTCGTGCATCGACGATTTGTGGGCAGCCGATCTCGTGATTATGGACAGATACGTGAAGGAAAACGATGGTTACAGATACATGTTGAATGTGATCGACACTTTTTCCAAGTACGCCTGGTCTGAACCGTTGACTAGGAAGAGTGGCCAACACGTGGCCGATGCTTTCAAAGCAATCATAAGGCGTGCCGAAAAGACGGGTCACAACACACCGAATCTATTGCACGTCGATAAGGGTCGGGAGTTTGTTAACAAAGATTTCAAACAACTGTTGGAAACATATGGCATCAAGATGTACCACAATGAAAACGAAGAGAAAAGTGCAATCGTCGAACGATTCAATCGCACTCTCAACGAACGCATGAAGGTTCAGTTTGAAATGCGCCGGTCGTTTCGATGGGTCGACATGGTGCAGGACTTGCTACGACAGTACAACACCACGGTGCACACTACGATACGCATGAGACCCGCGGACGTGAACAGGAGTTGTGAACAACAATTGAAGAGCCTGTACGACGCGAAGAAACCAACTGTAGTGAGGAAGCCCAAATTGCATGTTGGTGACCGTGTGAGGATAGTGGCTAAGAAAGAGAAATTCGCCAACAAGTACAGTCGCAATTGGAACAGGGAGATATTTGTTGTTTCAAAATTGCTGAACACTTTACCGATCACGTACAGAATCACGGACACGGATGGTGAAGAGATATTGGGCTCGTTTTACGAGAGAGAACTGCAAAAGACCGTACTGTGACTTTGGTAAGTAGTACACGCACACACCGCACACTATGGAAATTACCGTGTACTGTAAGAGTGAAACGGATGGCGATAGTAAGGACCGCCGCCTTCTACCGCATCCGTTGAGGTGCCTGATCGTCGGTTCGTCCGGCTGTGGTAAAACAAACTTGTTGTTGAATCTGATTTACAACAAACGTGGTGTGAAGTTCAAACACTTGTACGTGTTCAGTCGTTCCATCGAGCAAGCGGCCTACGCTGAACTACGAAAACACTACGAGCGCGTGGAAAAGGCGTTAGGCTATAAAGTCAGTCAGTTCTATTCCAACTGTGCGGATTTGATTCCGCTGGACGAGTGTAAGTACAACTCGTTGGTTGTGTTCGACGATTGTCTGCTAGAAGAGCAAACAAAGATCAAAGACTACTTCATACGTGGACGTCACAAACTCTTGTCTTGCGCGTACTTGAGTCAGAGCTATGGTCGCGTCGACATGCAGGTCATACGTAACAACGTGAATCTACTCTGCGTGTTCAGTCAGAACAAACACTACACCCGAAGGATATACGAGGACTTTGTTGGATCCGACATGACTTACGACGAGTTCGAGACTAGGTGCAAGCACTGCTGGAGCAAACCTCACGGATTCATCACTGTGGACATGACGAGGAAGGCACACGACGGTAAGTACAAGTGCATGTTGAAAAACGATATTTCAAACGTTACCTCGAAAAACGATATTTAGACCGAACTTCGCTTAACGACATTTCAACGCCAACGTTTGAAAAACGATATTTTCACGTGAACATCAAATAACGTTATTTTCATGTCGAGGAAAGCACACGACGGCAAGTACAAGGGCATGTTGAAAAACGATATTTCAAACGTTACCTCGAAAAACGATATTTAGACCAAACTTCGTTTAACGACATTTCAACGCCAACGTTTGAAAAACGATATTTTCACGTGAACATCAAATAACGTTATTTCCATGTTGACTTTTTAAAGTGATGTGTTTTTTTTACATCGTCAACGTTATTTCGACGATGAGTGTGTGTCTGTGTGTTGCTCGGTGGTGTGCATGTATGTATGTGTATAAGTAATCACTAGTACGTGATGGATGTGAAAGAAGCTAAGCGCCTCGATGCGATCGAGAGGAAGTTGATCAGTAAATTCAGATCGGCCGAGTTGGAAGAACGCAAGGAGCAAGCTCGAACGGCCGCTGACAACCCGGTACTTCCACCGAGTGTCGAACCCCCGTTTAAGATTCTGAAGGCCTCACCACCACCATTATCTGTCCTAACGTCAAAACCACTACAGCCACAGCCGCCACCACCACCACCACCACCACCTCAACAGCAACAACTGTCAACTGTGAGTGTATCGAAAGCCAGACTGTTAGACAGTCTGAATACCAGGCTGCAGAATCAATTCGCTGAGGTGCACGCCGCCGAGTTGTCCGAACAACAGGAACGTGAGAAAAAGTACGAGGCCATAACGAAGGCTATCAGGCAGAAAAAGGAGGAGGACGCCGAGGCCGAGTTGAAAGCCAAAGAGTGGCTACGCAAACAGAGGTACAACCAAATCATGAAACGGGTCGATCAACGTGGTGGGCGTCGGTTCACTCCATCGGTTTCCAGTACACCTGAGCGTCTTGTAGGGTATATCGGAGCTAACAACGATCATGATAATGACTACGATGATGGTGATGAAGACAAGATGGAAGTAGAAGACGCACCCGCCTCCTCCTCCTCCTCCAGCATACCGAACAAGTCCATGAGACAGTTGTTGGACTCGCGGGTTGTTAATTTAGGCGCGATAGGCACCCGGTACTTGCCAAAAGCGAACGACAGCCAGTTCGGCATTTACTATGACGACGAGACGGAACAGTTGAAAATAGGCTCCGCTGCGATTACGTTCGATTACGACAATATACTGGTAAAGGGAAAGCGATACAGAGGGACCGAAGGACTTTGGCGCCTGTTGACTAGCAAAGGTTTCGTTCCCGAGGACAAGTACACCGGCGAAGACTGGAGAATGTACAAAGACATGTTGCTCGCTACAAATTCGTTGCATCAAAAGAACGACCCGAATTCGAAGCGCCCGAAAGCTAAGAATCAAGAGTAAGAATCAAGAGTAAGACGGCTGAGCTGGTGGAAGCACCGGCAGTATTATCTGTGGCCGGCGAGAATGATGATGCCCCTATGGAAGATGTACCCATGATCGGGTCCGGACTCAGAGAATACAACGATCGACCGATCGAGTACAGATACATCAACAATCTGAACGAACTGATTAACCGTCTGAATTTCATCTACGCCCAGGAGACGGCAGGCAACCGGAGTTTTACAAATGAAAAACTGTCGGTCGTCAAATTCATACACGACCGTATGGAAGAACTCGTCCAACAACCTAACGGGCTCAAGTACCTGCTGCGCTGTCTGTCCGCGCTGCCACAACACGTGATAGAGGGGTCGGGTCTGTTGAACGACATGATCAACAAGCTACCGTTCGAACTGCACGCCCCGAGCAATTGGAATCTGGACACGTACAACTACTGCGGACCCGGGACCAAGTTGGACATGCGTCTAGCACGTGGTGACAAGGGAATCAACCCTTTGGACGAGGCGTGCAAACAGCACGACATCTGGTACAGAGATCACAAGAATACCGAAGACCGTTGGGTGGCGGACAAGGTGTTACAGAAGGCCGCCTGGGACCGTGTCACTTCACACGACGCTGGACTGAACGAACGAGCGGTCGGCTTGGCCACCACCGGTGCTATGTGGCTGAAACGCAAACTCGGTATGGGTCTGGGCACTTCTGGTTGTGTACTATATAAGTAGTAGAGTGGTTGTTGAGTGTTCTCCTTGACGAACGACGACGACGCTATGGAGAGAAACGTTTGGCAAATCCTGTCTCGCGAGCCCAAAGTGCCTGACGGTGTGATGACCGACGCGTTCATCATGAGGTTCGACACGCGGATGGACTTTCCGCTGCTGTCCGAGAACTACGCATTTTCCCAAGAGATGTTGCGAATCTACCAACACCGCGTGGTCTGGGCAAGCGTGTTGAGAAAATCACAGTACCCGGAATCTTTCCTTCGTGAGATGGTTCCCAATTTTCACGATTGCTGGTTCTTAGTGTGCAAGTACCAACGACTGTCCGAGTCATTCATTCATGACTACGCGGATCGGGTGGACTGGGAGTACGTACAGCGGTACCAACACGTGTCCGAGGAATTTCTACGACGCCACCGCAAGTACATGATCCCCAGCTACGATCCAGAAACCGTTGCTGAGTATTAGTGAGAGTATAATTTAAAAAAAAACCTAAATATATTTTTTGCATTAACATAAGTGTAGAGACCAGTTGTATGACTACTACTTCTGCCACTACTATGGATACTGTGTACAACGAGTTTGCCAGTGGCGTGATCAGGAGTGAGTACCGAACAGTCATGCCCGTATCGGAGCTCAACTTCAACGCGGTCAATAATTACACGGTGTTCAAGCTGGACCACGGCGATACGTTTTACGATTCACGTATCATGTATCACATCTGCGGTGAGGTTGTGAAAAAATCGGACGGGACCAAGTTCGCGGCAGGCGACACCATAAAATTGATCGACAACTATGCGTCGTTCCTGTTTTCACGCATCGAGCTGAAAAAGCACAACACGACTATTGACAGTGTGGACCTGCCGGGGATCACGAGCACCGTGAAGAGTGTGCTCAACTACAACGAGTCGTCAAAGCCGTCACTCACCAACAACGGGTTCGCGTCCAAGTACGAGAGTGGTGGCACGTTCGAAGCGCTCGGTACGCTCGGCCACCTGGGGCTCGGGTTCTTTGACCACCTGCGTTATCCCATGTACAAGGGCGGATTTGAGATTGTGTTCACGCGTGCCGAAGACAACGATGCGTTGTTCAAGTGGAAAGCAGCGACGGTTGGAGCTACAGAGCCCGACGAAGGAAAGATATTGATAAAGTCGTTCACACTGAAAGTGCCGTTGGTCGAGTACACGGCCACCAGCAAGATCCAACTGATAGACGGTCTGAAACAGTTGAGTGACAGAGACGCGTTGATCTACAACTACTACCAGTGGCAGTGTATCGAAAAGAAAGGTGTGTTCGGTGCGTCGTTCAATTTCGACATCACCAACGTCTACAGGAACGTGTACAATCCCAAGTTCGTCGTGATCTGTCTACAGACGAATCGTTGGAACGACCAGAAAAAGATCCCGTCCCAATTCGACATGTGTAATGTGAAAAACGTGGGCGTGAAAATCAACGGTGAACGCTATCCACTAGAGATGCAGAACATGAACTACGCGGACGGCAGATGGCGTGTACTCTACGATCAGTTCCTACGATACAGGATCGTCAACTTCGGCGATACCGACGCGCTGTTGAGTCCTGAGGATTTCATCACCGTATATCCGTTGATGGTGATCGACACCCACTTGCATCCGATCAATACGGACAGATCCAGGAGCGACATCCAAGTGGAACTGGACTTTGTGAACGCCATCGCCTCGCCTGTGGCCAACAACGGTACAACCGCGTACGTGATCGTGGTGTCTGAATGTCATTTCTCCTACGACATTACTAGAAACACCATCAAAACGCTCTAAAGGGACTTGGGTGTATTTTCTAAGTAAGCAGTGTAAAAACAAAGAATGCAAGAAAATAATTTATTTTCAATATATCTAAAAAGTATTTGTACAAGATACTAAACAATAATACAAAAACGCCACATAGTAACGTTGAACAAAAAATAATTTTTTATTTTTTTTATTTTTTTGCTATGACTGGATGAACTCTAGTAGCCCCACGGCAAGGTGTCAACCACGTCCTGTCCATCGCCATCGTCACCACCGCTACAAGCATCGTCCGCATCTTGTTCGTCCACTATCAATCGTTTGTCGTAGTCCATCCTGGCGGGGAGATTGGTTTGACGGGATTGCAGTACGTTGCCGCACATGGTCATCCGATCCCGTCATACCGGCCTCTCGCCCTTTTGGCCGGGGAGATTGGTTTGATGGGATTGCAGATGGCCAGGAGATTGGTTTGACGGGATTGCAGTACGTTGCCGCACATGGCCGTCCGATCCCGTCATACCGGCCTCTCGCCCTCGCCTCCGGGGAGATTGGTTTGATGGGATTGCAGATGGCCGGCACAAAGTCACGTGATCCAAGATGGCCGGGGAGATTGGTTTGACGGGATTACAGATGGCCGGGAGATTGGTTTGACGGGATTGCAGTACGTGCCGCACATGGCCGTCAAATCCCGTCATACCGGCCTCTCGCCCTCGCCCTGTTCCATACCCCCCCCAATACTACTGTTGGACCTAGCAGCAGCAATACTAAACGTTGGGCCTAGCAGTTGTAGTATGAAAATTTGGACCTAGCAGTAGCAGTACTAAACGTTGGACCTAGCAATAGCAGTACGAAACGTTGGACCTAGCAGTAGCAGTACAAAACGTTGGACCTAGCAATAGCAGTATGAAACGTTGGAACAAGCAGTAGCCGTACTAAACGTTGGACCTAGCAGTTGCAGTCCTAAACTTTGGACATAGCAGTTGCAGTTTTAGTACTAAACGTTGGACATATCAGTTGCAGTATGAAACGTTTGACCTAGCAGTAGCAGTACTAAACGTTGGACCAAGCTGTTGCAGCATAGCAGTACTAATTGTCGGACCTAGCAATAGCAGTACGAAACGTTGGACCAATCAGTAGCAGTACTAAACGTTGGACCAAGCAGTTGCAGTACTAAACGTTGGACCTAGCAATAGCAATACGAAACGTTGGACCTAGCAGCAGCAATACTAAACGTTGGGCCTAGCAGTTGTAGTATGAAACGTTGGACCTAGCAGTAGCAGTACTAAACGTTGTACCTAGCCATAGCAGTACGAAATGTTGGACCTAGCAGTAGCAGAACTGAACGTTGGGCCTAGCAGTAGCAGTACGAAACGTTGGACCTAGCAATAGCAGTGCGAATCGTTGAGCCTAGCACTATCAGCACGAAACGTTAGACCTGGCAGTAGCAGTATGAAACGTTGGACTAAGCAGTAGCAGTAATGAACGTTGAACCTTGCAATAGCAGTACGAAACATTGGACCTAGCAGCAGCAGTACTAAACGTTGGACCTAGCAATAGCAGTACGAAACGTTAGACTTAGCAGTAGAAGAACAAAACGTTGGGCTTAGCAGTAGCAGTACTAAACGTTGGACCTAGCAGTATCATTACTAAGCGTTGGACCTAGCAATAGCAGTGCGAAACGTTGGGCCTAGCAGTTGCAGTATGAAACGTTGGACTTAGCAGTTGCAGTACGAAACGTTGGACGTAGCAGTAGCAGTACTAAACATTGGACCTAGCAGTATCAGTAAGAGACGTTGGACCTAGCAGTAGCAGTACTAAACGTTGGACCCAGCAGTAGCAGTACGTAACGTTGGACCTAGCAAAAGCAGTATGAAACGTTGACCCAAGCAGTAGGAGTACTAAACGTTGGACTAAACAGTAGAAGTACTAAACGTTGGACCTAGCAATAGCAGTACGAAACGTTGGACCTGGCAGCAGCAATACTAAACGTTGGGCCTAGCAGTTGTAGTATGAAATTTTGGACCTAGCAGTACCAGTAATAAACGTTGGACCTTTCAGTAGCAGTACTAGACGTTGGACCTAGCATTAGCAGTAGGTCCAACATACTGTCATTACATACTGCTGCGTTATGGTTAGCGAACGCAGCAGTATGTAACGTTGGACCAAGCAGTAGCAGTACTAAACGTTGGACTAAGCAGTAGCAGTACTAAACGTTGGACCTAGCAATAGCAATACGAAACGTTGGACCTAGCAGCAGCAATACTAAACGTTGGGCCTAGCAGTTGTAGTATGAAACGTTGGACCTAGCAGTAGCAGTACTAAACGTTGTACCTAGCCATAGCAGTACGAAATGTTGGACCTAGCAGTAGCAGAACTGAACGTTGGACTTACCAGTAGCAGTACGAAACGTTGTACCTAGCAATAGCAGTGCGAATCGTTGAGCCTAGCACTATCAGCACGAAACGTTGGACCTGGCAGTAGCAGTATGAAACGTTGGACTAAGCAGTAGCAGTACTGAACGTTGAACCTTGCAATAGCAGTACGAAACGTTGGACCTAGCAGCAGCAATACTAAACGTTGGGCCTAGCAGTTGTAGTATGAAACATTCGACCTAGCAGTAACAGTACTAAACGTTGGACTTAGCAATAGCAGTACGAAATGTTAGACTTAGTAGTAGAAGAACAAAACGTTGGGCTTAGCAGTAGCAGTACTAAACGTTGGACCTATCAATAGCAGTGCGAAACGTTGGGCCTAGCAGTAGCAGTACGAAACGTTGGACCTAGCAGTAGCAGTACTAAACGTTGGACCTAGCAGTATCAGTAAGAGACTTTGGACCTAGCAGTAGCATTACTAAATGTTGGACCCAGCAGTAGCAGTACGTAACGTTGGACCTAGCAAAAGCAGTATGAAACTTTGACCCAAGCAGTAGCAGTACTAAACGTTGGACTAAGCAGTAGCAGTACTAAACGTTGGACCTAGCAATAGCAGTACGAAACGTTGGACCTGTCAGCAGCAATACTAAACGTTGGGCCTAGCAGTTGTAGTATGAAACTTTGGACCTAGCAGTACCAGTAATAAACGGTGGACCTTTCAGTAGCAGTACTAGACGTTGGACCTAGCATTAGCAGTAGGTCCAACATACTGTCAATACATACTGCTGCGTTATGGTTAGCGAACGCAGCAGTATGTAACGTTGGACCAAGCAGTAGCAGTACTAAACGTTGGGCCTAGCAGTTGCAGTATGCAACGTTGGACCTAGCAGTAGCAGTACTAAACGTTGGACCTAGCAGTAGCAGTACTTAACGTTGGACCTAGCAATAGCAGTACTAAACGTTTGACCTAGCAGTAGCAGAATTGAACGTTGGGCCTAGCAGTAGCAGTACGAAACGTTGGACCTAGCAATAGCAGTATGAAACGTTTGACCTAGCAGTAGCAGTACTAAACGTTGGACCAAGCTGTTGCAGCATAGCAGTACTAATTGTCGGACCTAGCAATAGCAGTACGAAACGTTGGACCAATCAGTAGCAGTACTAAACGTTGGACCTAGCAGTAGCAGTACTAAACTTTGGGCCTAGCAGTAGCAGTACTAAACGTTGGACCTAGCAGTTGCAGTATGAAACGTTTGACATAGCAGCAGCAGTACTAAACGTTGCACCAAGCAGTTGCAGTATAGCAGTACTAAACGTTGGGCCTAGCATTAGCAGAACTAAACGTTGGGCCTAGCAGTAGCAGTACTAAACGTTGGACTAAGCAGTAGCAGTACTAAACGTTGGACCTAGCAATAGCAATACGAAACGTTGGACCTAGCAGCAGCAATACTAAACGTTGGGCCTAGCAGTTGTAGTATGAAACGTTGGACCTAGCAGTAGCAGTACTAAACGTTGTACCTAGCCATAGCAGTACGAAATGTTGGACCTAGCAGTAGCAGAACTGAACGTTGGGCCTAGCAGTAGCAGTACGAAACGTTGGACCTAGCAATAGCAGTGCGAATCGTTGAGCCTAGCACTATCAGCACGAAACGTTGGATCTGGCAGTAGCAGTATGAAACGTTGGACTAAGCAGTAGCAGTACTGAACGTTGAACCTTGCAATAGCAGTACGAAACGTTGGACCTAGCAGCAGCAATACTAAATGTTGGGCCTAGCAGTTGTAGTATGAAACATTCGACCTAGCAGTAACAGTACTAAACGTTGGACCTAGCAATAGCAGGACGAAACTCTAGACTTAGCAGTAAAAGAACAAAACGTTGGGCTTAGCAGTAGCAGTACGAAACGTTGGACCTAGCAGTAGCAGTACTAAACGTTGGACCTAGCAGTATCAGTACTAAACGTTGGACCTAGCAATAGCAGTGCGAAACGTTGGGCCTAGCAGTTGCAGTATGAAACGTTTGACTTAGCAGTAGCAGTACTAAACGTTGGACCTAGCAGTATCAGTACTAAACGTTGGACCTAGCAATAGCAGTACGAAATGTTGGACCTAGCAGTAGCAGAACTGAACGTTGGGCCTAGCAGTAGCAGTACGAAACGTTGGACCTAGCAGTAGCAGTACTAAACGTTGGACCTAGCAGTATCAGTAAGAGACGTTAGACCTAGCAGTAGCAGTACTAAACGTTGGACCCAGCAGTAGCAGTACGTAACGTTGGACTAAGCAGTAGCAGTACTAAACGTTGGACCTAGCAATAGCAGTACGAAACGTTGGACCTAGCAGTAGCAGTACTAAACGTTGGGCCTAGCAGTTGTAATATGAAACCTTGAACCTAGCAGTATCAGTACTAAACATTAGACCTAGCAATAGCAGTACGAAACGTTGGACCTAGCAGTAGCAGAACTCAAAGTTGGGCCTAGCAGTAGCAGTACTAACCGTTAGACCTAGCAGTAGCAGTACTGAACGTTGGACCTAGCAGTATCAGTAAGAGGCGTTGGACCTAGCAGTAGCAGTACTAAACGTTGGACCCAGCAGTAGCAGTACGAAACGTTGGACCTAGCAAAAGCAGTATGAAAAGTTGACCCAAGCAGTAGCAGTACTAAACGTTGGACTAAGCAGTAGCAGTACTAAAAGTTGGACCTAGCATCAGCAATACTAAACGTTGAACGTAGCAGTTGTAGTATGAAACATTGGACCTAGCAGTAGCAGTACTAAACGTTAGACCTAGCAATAGCAGTACGAAACGTTGGACCTTGCAGTAGCAGTACTAAACGTTGGACCTAGCAGTAGCAGTACTAAACGTTGGACCAAGCAGTTGCAGTATAGCAGTACTATACCTTGGACCTAGCAGTACCAGTATGAAACGTTGGACCTAGCAGTAGCAGTACAAAACGTTGGACCTAGCAGTTGCAGTCCTAAACTTTGGACATCGCAGTTGCAGTATCAGTACTAAACGTTGGACCTATCAGTTGCAGTATGAAACGTTTGACCTAGCAGTAGCAGTACTAAACGTTGGACCAAGCTGTTGCAGCATAGCAGTACTAATTGTCGGACCTAGCAATAGCAGTACGAAACGTTGGACCAATCAGTAGCAGTACTAAACGTTGGAACTAGCAGTAGCAGTACTAAACTTTGGACATAGCAGTAGCAGTACTAAACGTTGGACCTAGCAGCAGCAATACTAAACGTTGGGCCTGGCAGTTGCAGTATGAAACGTTTGACATAGCAGCAGCAGTACTAAACGTTGCACCAAGCAGTTGCAGTATAGCAGTACTAAACGTTGGACCTAGCATTAGCAGAACTAAACGTTTAACCTAGCAGTAGCAGTACTAAACGTTGGACCAAGCTGTTACAGCATAGCAGTACTAATTGTCGGACCTAGCAATAGCAGTACGAAACGTTGGACCAATCAGTAGCAGTACTAAACGTTGGAACTAGCAGTAGCAGTACTAAACTTTGGACCTAGCAGTAGCAGTACTAAACGTTGGACCTAGCAGCAGCAATACTAATCGTTGGGCCTGGCAGTTGCAGTATGAAACGTTTGACATAGCAGCAGCAGTACTAAACGTTGCACCAAGCAGTTGCAGTATAGCAGTACTAAACGTTGGACCTAGCATTAGCAGAACTAAACGTTGGGCCTAGCAGTAGCAGTATGAAACGTTGGACTAAGCAGTAGCAGTACTGAACGTTGAACCTTGCAATAGCAGTACGAAAAATTGGACCTAGCAGCAGCAATACTAAACATTGGGCCTAGCAGTTGTAGTATGAAACATTCGACCTAGCAGTAACAGTACTAAACGTTAGACCTAGCAATAGCAGTACGAAACGTTAGACTTAGCAGTAGAAGAACAAAACGTTGGGCTTAGCAGTAGCAGTACTAAACATTGGACCTAGCAGTATCAGTACTAAACGTTGGACCTAGCAATAGCAGTGCGAAACGTTGGGCCTAGCAGTTGCAGTATGAAACGTTGGACTTAGCAGTATCAGTACTAAACGTTGGACCTAGCAGTATCAGTACTAAACGTTGGACCTAGCAATAGCAGTACGAAACGTTGGACCTAGCAGTAGCAGTACTAAACATTGGACCTAGCAGTATCAGTAGGAGACTTTGGACCTAGCAGTAGCAATACTAAACGTTGGACCCAGCAGTAGCAGTACGTAACGTTGGACCTAGCAAAAGCAGTATGAAACTTTGACCCAAGCAGTAGCAGTACTAAACGTTGGACTAAGCAGTAGCAGTACTAAACGTTGAACCTAGCAATAGCAGTACGAAACGTTGGACCTGGCAGCAGCAATACTAAACGTTGGGCCTAGCAGTTGTAGTATGAAACTTTGGACCTAGCAGTACCAGTAATAAACGTTGGACCTTTCAGTAGCAGTACTAGACGTTGGACCTAGCATTAGCAGTAGGTTCAACATACTGTCATTACATACTGCTGCGTTATGGTTAGCGAACGCAGCAGTATGTAACGTTGGACCAAGCAGTAGCAGTACTAAACGTTGGGCCTAGCAGTTGCAGTATGCAACGTTGGACCTAGCAGTAGCAGTAATAAACGTTGGACCTAGCAGTAGCAGTACTTAACGTTGGACCTAGCAATAGCAGTACGAAACGTTTGACCTAGCAGTAGCAGAATTGAACGTTGGGTCTAGCAGTAGCAGTACGAAACGTTGGACTTAGCAATAGCAGTATGAAACATTTGACATAGCAGCAGCAGTACTAAACGTTGCACCAAGCAGTTGCAGTATAGCAGTACTAAACGTTGGACCTAGCATTAGCAGAACTAAACGTTGGGCCTAGCAGTAGCAGTACTAAACGTTGGACTAAGAAGTAGCAGTACTAAACGTTGGACCTAGCAATAGCAATACGAAACGTTGGACCTAGCAGCAGCAATACTAAACGTTGGGCCTAGCAGTTGTAGTATGAAACGTTGGACCTAGCAGTAGCAGTACTAAACGTTGGACCTAGCAATAGCAGTGCGAATCGTTGAGCCTGGCACTATCAGCACGAAACGTTGGATCTGGCAGTAGCAGTATGAAACGTTGGACTAAGCAGTAGCAGTACTAAACGTTGGACCTAGCAATAGCAGTACGAAACGTTGGACCTGGAAGCAGCAATACTAAACGTTGGGCCTAGCAGTTGTAGTATGAAACTTTAGACCTAGTAGTACCAGTAATAAACGTTGGACCTTTCAGTAGCAGTACTAGACGTTGGACCTAGCATTAGCAGTAGGTCCAACATACTGTCATTACATACTGCTGCGTTATGGTTAGCGAACGCAGCAGTATGTAACGTTGGACCAAGCAGTAGCAGTACTAAACGTTGGGCCTAGAAGTTGCAGTATGCAACGTTGGCCCTAGCAGTAGCAGTACTAAACGTTGGACCTAGCAGTAGCAGTACTAAAGATTGGAACAAGCAATAGCAGTACGAAACGTTTAACCTAGCAGTAGCAGAATTGAACGTTGGGCCTAGCAGTAGCAGTACGAAACGTTGGACCTAACAATAGCAGTGCGAAACGTTGGGCCTAGCAGTAGCAGTATGAAACGTTGGACCAAGCAGTAGCAGTACTAAACGTTGGACCTAGCAGTAGCAGTACTAAACGTTGGGCCTAGCAGTTGTAATATGAAACGTTGAACCTAGCAGTATCAGTACTAAACATTGGACCTAGCAATAGCAGTTCGAAACGTTGGACCTAGCAGTAGCAGAACTGAATGTTGGGCCTAGCAGTAGCAGTACGAAACGTTAGACCTAGCAGTAGCAGTACTGAACGTTGGACCTAGCAGTATCAGTAAGAGACGTTGGACCTAGCAGTAGCAATACTAAACGTTGGACCCAGCAGTAGCAGTACGAAACGTTGGACCTAGCAAAAGCAGTATGAAAAGTTGACCCAAGCAGTAGCAGTACTAAACGTTGGACTAAGCAGTAGCAGTACTAAACGTTGGACCTAGCAATAGCAGTACGAAACGTTGGACCTAGCAGCAGCAATACTAAACGTTGGGCCTAGCAGTTGTAGTATGAAACTTTGGACCTAGCAGTAGCAGTACTAAACGTTGGACCTAGCAATAGCAGTACGAAACGTTGGACCTTGCAGTAGCAGTACTAAACGTTGGACCTAGCAGTAGCAGTACTAAACGTTGGACCAAGCAGTTGCAGTATAGCAGTACTAAACCTTGGACCTAGCAGTACCAGTATGAAACGTTGGATGTAGCAGTAGCAGTATGTTACGTTGGTTCAAGCAGTAGCAGTACTAAACGTTTAACCTAGCAATAGCAGTATGAAACGTTGGACCTAGCAGTAGCAGAACTAAACGTTGGGCCTAGCAATTGCAGTACGAAAGGTTGGACCCAGCAGTAGCAGTACTAAACGTTGGACCTAGTAGTTGCAGTGTGAAATGTTGGACCTAGCAGTAGCAGTACTAAACGTTGGACCAAGCAGTTGCAGTATAGCAGTACTAAACGTTGGACCTAGCAATTGCAGTATGAAACGTTTGACCTAGCAGTAACACTACTAAACGTTGAACCAAGCTGTTGCAGTATGAAACCTTGGACCTAGCAGTAGCAGTGTTAAACGTTGGACCTAGCAGTAGCAGTACGAAACGTTGGACCTAGCAGTAGCAGTATGAAACGTTTGACCTAGGAATAGCACAATGAAACGTTGGACCAAGCAGTAGCAGTACTAAACGTTGGACCTAGCAGTAGCAGTACGAAACGTTGGACCTAGCAATAGCAGTATGAAACGTTGGACCTAGCAGTAGCAGTACTAGACGTTGGACCTAGCAGTTGCAGTATGAAACGTTGGACCTAGCAGTAGCAGTACTAGACGTTGGACCTATCAGTTGCAGTATGAAACGTTGGACCTAGCAGTAGCCGAACTAAACGTTGGGCCTAGCAATAGCAGTACGAAAGGTTGGACCTAGCAGTAGCAGTACTAAACGTTGGACCTAGTAGTTGCAGTATGAAATGTTGGACCTAGCAGTAGCAGTACTAAATTTTGGACCTAGCAGTAGCAGTTCTAAACGTTGGACCTAGCAGTAGCAGTACGAAACGTTGAATCTAGCAGTTGCAGTACTAAACGTTGGACCTAGCAGTTTCAGTACGAAACGTTGGACCTTGCTGTAGCAGTACTAAACGTTGGACCTAGCAGTAGCAGTACTAAACGTTGTACCTAGCAGTAGCAGTACTAAATGTTGGGCCTAGCAGTTGCAGTATGAAACGTTGGACCTAGCAGTGTCAGTACTAAACGTTGGACCTAGCAGTAGCAGTACTAAACGTTGGACCTAGCAATAGCAGTACTAAATGTTGGGCCTAGCAGTTGCAGTATGAAACGTTGGACCTAGCAGTGTCAGTACTAAACGTTGGACCTAGCAGTAGCAGTACTAAACGTTGGACCTAGCAATAGCAGTACGAAACGTTGGACCTAGCAGTAGCAGTACTAAACGTTCGGCCTAGCAGTAGCAGTACGAAACGCTAGCCACTCAGCCACCATGTGGTTCAATGGTTCGCCAGTCTTTCCTCCAATAATTGCATGAGCATATTTAATTCATAACATGAAAGTGTACTATAAATTATAAATCCATACACTCATTCTGAGCCTACATTTGAAACCCTCGTCAATATAATGACAGATAAGTAAGTTTCACCAATATACTTAACTATACACCTCCAACTCTTATAGGTATTATTATAACATAATTATAGCCCTTATAACATAACGAACTCAGAAGGTAAAAAGGTGAGAGTATATATTAAAACTAACGGGCCATTTAGTTCACTCACTCTCTGAACTTATTTCTAGACCGATTTTGATGAATTTGTTTTATTCAAAAGATAATTTTGTTTTATTCAAATTTGTTAGGTTAAACCACTGTTTTATACTGTGGTTAACACAAGAGAGCAGCATATTATTCCTCGGCCAAAATATCAAGCCTGCTGTAAATTAATTTAATAAGTCAATAACGTAAAGGTAATTATACAAATTATATTTCTTAAAAAGGTTAACTTTATCATTGTAATAGATATGTAACTGGCAGGTGCAGCAATTACATTTACATGAAAGTATTTGACTGATTGGAAAGGAAAATAAAGAAATTAGTGTGTATTACAAAGAAATGGCGTAGATTATGGCTGTCTGTGAACATTTGAGTGTGTATTACAAAGAAATGGCGTAGATTATGGCTGTCTGTGAACATTTGAGTGTGTATTACAAAGAAATGGCGTAGATTATGGCTGTCTGTGAACATTTGAGTGTGTATTACAAAGAAATGGCGTAGATTATGGCTGTCTGTGAACATTTTTTATCGGCTTAATCTGTCTACTTATATGCCAAAATGTTGCACACTGTCTTCGATGCCAAAATAATGTTTTCAATCTCTACTGTCTATAATTATAATTCCTCATATCACTAAACATTATCGAGTCAATTCATTTTGTAACTATCGTACTAACAGATTTATATTAAAAACACAAAAAATGAAGTCAATACGGTGCAGGTCAATAACTGGTATTAATCATTTTCAGTTATCAATACACGTTGTTCACTTGGAGACCAATACAACTCTCGTGCAGTTGCCGGTCGATGTCATTAACAACAACACGGCAAATTAATAAAAGACTAATTAAAAGCTTTTCAAAATCTCAACAAACCTGAACGTTGGTTTCACAACATTAATAAATAATATATATTTTAGTATCTTAAAATGAAATTTCATATAGGTTTGTAAATGTTTACATTACGTATATTTTTTAGTCGTTAAGCCGCTGAAGACTTTGGGGCTCATTGCTGCCTTCCCCTCCTTCCTAATTAATTATAATAATGAGCGTATAGCTACACTTATAAGTGTACACTAATATTAATGTCTTTCCCAAATTCGATTTATAGGCTTTTTTCAGGCAACAGACGTTATATTCAATATTGTAATTCCCATTTCATTTCCATACTTACGTACTTTTTTGGTTTCCTGAACACGTTTCTTTGTCGAAAAAAATCTGTCCTCACTTTTCTTAGAACGATTTCTATTGCTTGGCAGTATATCCCTCATTATTCACATTATACACATGTTGAGGGCAATATGAAAAATACTATTACAAGACGCATAAAATAAACAACTTTAATTAAGAAATTTGTGAATAAATAATCTCCTTTCAAGAAAAATAAAGGTTGCTTTTATCCTTTTCAGACTACAGAAAACCGAGAGCTTCAGAAACTATCAACATATATTCCAGGTATTTTAGGCTATCCTGGCCGAGATTTTCTGTTTGGGTTTTCTGGATTTATAGTACTTTGTGGCAATCCAGTACTTAAACTTATATGACAAAGAGTTAAGAAATAGGTTATTAAAGTTGCCGAGTTACTAGCACATATCTATATAGGCATAGTTATTAAAGTTGACGAGTTACTAGCACATATCTATATAGATATAGTTATTAAAGTTGACGAGTTACTAGCACATATCTATATAGATATAGTCGTTAAAGTTGACGAGTTACTAGCACATATCTATATAGGCATAGTTATTAAAGTTGCCGAGTTACTAGCACATATCTATATAGGCATAGTTATTTAAGTTGACGAATTACTATCACATATCTATATATAGATATAGTCGTTAAAGTTGACGAGTTACTAGCACATATCTATATAGGCATAGTTATTAAAGTTGAGGAGTTACTAGCACATATCTATATAGATATAGTTATTAAAGTTGACGAGTTACTAGCACATATCTATATAGATATAGTCGTTAAAGTTGACGAGTTACTAGCACATATCTATATAGGCATAGTTATTAAAGTTGCCGAGTTTGTAGCACATATCTATATAGACATAGTTATTAAAGTTGAGGAGTTACTAGCATATATCTATATAGACATAGTTATTAAAGTTGACGAGTTACTAGCACATATATATATATAGTTATTAAAGTTGACGAGTTACTAGCACATATCTATATAGACATAGTTATTAAAGTGGACGAGTTATTAGCACATATCTATATAGACATAGTTATTAAATTTGAGGAGTTACTAGCACATATCTACATAGGCATAGTTATTAAAGTTGAGGAGTTACTTGCACATATCTATATAGGCATAGTTATTAAAGTTGAGGAGTTACTAGCACATATCTATATATACATAGTTATTAAAGTTGCTGAGTTACTAGCACATATCTATATAGATATATTTATTAAAGTTGACGAGTTACTAGCACATATTTATATAGATATAGTCATTAATGTTGACGAGTTACTAGCACATATCTATATAGATATAGTTATTAAAGTTGAGGAGTTACTAGCACATATCTATATATAGGCATAGTTATTAAAGTTGCCGAGTTTGTAGCACATATCTATATAGACATAGTTATTAAAGTTGAGGAGTTACTAGCACATATCTATATAGATATAGTTATTAAAGTTGACGAGTTACTAGCACATATATATATATATATATATATATATATATATATATATATATATAGTTACTAGCACATATCTATATATATATATATGTATATATATATATATATATATAGATATATATATATATATCTATATAGTATATATATAGATATAGTATATATATATATATATATATCGTTATTAAAGTTGACGAGTTACTAGCACATATCTATATAGATATAGTTATTAAAGTTGAGGAGTTACTAGCACATATCTATATATAGGCATAGTTATTAAAGTTGCCGAGTTTGTAGCACATATCTATATAGACATAGTTATTAAAGTTGAGGAGTTACTAGCATATATCTATATAGATATAGTTATTAAAGAAGACGAGTTACGACCACATATCTATATAGATATAGTTATTAAAGTTGAGGAGTTACTAGCACATATCTATATAGACATAGTTATTAAAGTTGACGAGTTACTAGCACATATTTATATAGATATAGTTATTAAAGTTGACGAGTTACTAGCACATATCTATATAGATATAGTTATTAAAGTTGACGAGTTACTAGCACATATCTATATAGATATAGTTATTAAAGTTGAGGAGTTACTAGCACATATCTATATAGATATAGTTATTAAAATTGAGGAGTTACTAGCACATATATATATATATATAGATATAGGTATTAAAGATGACGAGTTACTAGCACATATCTATATAGATATAGTCGTTAAAGTTGAGGAGTTACCAGCACATATTTATATAGATATAAGTATTAAAGATGACGAGTTACTAGCACATATCTATATAGATATAGTCGTTAAAGTTGAGGAGTTACCAGCACATATTTATATAGATATAGTTATTAAAGTTGACGAGTTACTAGCACAATTCTATATAGATACAGTTATTAAAGTTGAGGAGTTACTAGCACATATCTATATATACATAGTTATTAAAGTTGAGGAGTTACTAGCACATATCTATATAGACATAGTTATTAAAGTTGACGAGTTACTAGCACATATCTATATAGATATAGTTATTAAAGTTGACGAGTTACTAGCACATATCTATATAGATATAGTTATTAAAGTTGAGGAGTTACTAGCACATATATATAGGCATAGTTATTAAAGTTGCCAAGTTTCTAGCACATATCTATATAGACATAGTTATTAAAGTTGCCGAGTTACTAGCATATATCTATATAGATATAGTTATTACATCATCTAGTTATAATTATATGCATAAATATAAAATTATATCGTTAAATAAAATTAAATAAGATTGCAAATGTTCAATACAATACATTTTGGCTCTATATGAGAACGTAAAATAAGGGAAATAAACCAATTTATAATTTACCTACAAACAGACAAAAACAATGTCAATGCTTAATGAATGTTACATATTTAAAACACCAATCGAAAGATTTGTAGTAGTTAGTCCCTGATACAACGTGTGGTAGTTAATTAACTAATTCACACAATAACTCGCTGTTTCTCAGGCCAAACTGTACAGGTAAGTGAGTGTCGACTCTGATTGCCGTGTTAAAGGCAGAGCTCTACGACGTCTGAGTGCTTTCATGTTGCAGGACATTAAAAACTACGTTCTCTACTCTCAGATTCTCTCAGTATTACACGTAGAAGTACTTCTTAATGCAAACATGGAAAAGTATATGACTCTTAGATAGTTTGTTTATGTTGATAACAATAAACATCAGTTCACATTGGTAATGTAAGGTTGATAAACAGTTGTTAATTACACGTAGAAGTACTTCTTAATGCAAACATGGAAGAGTATATGACTCTTAGATAGTTTGTTTATGTTGATAACAATAAACATCAGTTCACATTGGTAATGTAAGGTTGATAAACAGTTGTTAATTACTGGTTTATTCAATAGTGCTCACATGATCCAAATTCAATATATTCATTATTTGCAAATACAATTTATATAAACGTTTTTTAAATCATCCCCCTAGCTCATGCTATTTGAGACGAAAGCTATGTAAATTTATTACAACTCTTAGTACAATCGACTATTTAAAATGTATATTGATAAGTCTATACGGGTGCCCCTGAACACTCTGAGGATCTTTTTAGGTAGGCCTATTGATTGCGGGCCAAAAACAAGACATAATATCCTATTTAAAAATTCCAAATCACCTCCGGTAGCCGTACAGCCACCATTTTGTATTTTTTACTAATATTGTTTTATTTTTAAAACTATTTAATCTATAGAGTTCAAATTTAGTATTTGTAGTAGTAGTTCAATTAATGAAACAATTTTCTTACTGAAATAAAAAATCAAACATTTTAAAACAATTTTTCAAAATGGTGACACTTTGAAATATTTGATTCTTAATAACTTTTAAAAGGTTAGGAATAAAAAAATGAAAGAATATTTTTTTATTGAAAATTTCATTTGCAATCCAAAGTAGTAACATTGTATGAAATCAGATGACAAACAATCCAGATTTGAGTATTTTTGTATTTAATCATTTACGCGTCAATGTGTACAGCCATGTGTTCTTGTCGTAGAATCAACCACAACAATATATCAGCGATCTATTCTGATTATTTTCATCCAAAACACTAAAATAAAGTTATTTGTGACATTATTGTAATGAAAATGTCCCTAGCAGGCCACGGGGAAAAAGTTGCATGTGATTTTTGTTGTTATTAAATTAAAAATTAATTTTAACCTGAAGTAGTGCCCTGTAAACTAGAATTTTTGTAAATTCTACGTTGGTAGATTTGTTGAAGGTGCTGTAATTGTTCAAGAAAAAAAACGGATTTGCTGCTCTGCGCCAGTCACTTTCAAATGGTTTTTTTCTTTTGCAATCAAATGAGAAAACGAAATTTTGAGTATCGTTTGTAATTTGAAAATTAATTTAACTAAAGTTTCAATTTATATTCTAATGCCTTTTTAATATTGTTTTATGACTACAAACTGCTTTGCGTCAGAAATAAATTTTACAAAAATTGTAGTATTAATTAAAATTATTTTTTATTTAATAACAACGAAAATCATATGCAACTTTTTTCCCGTGCCCTGCTAGGGGAATTTTCATTACAATAATGTCACAAAGTGTTTTGGATGAAAGTAATCAGAATAGATTGCTCATGTAATGTTGTGGTTGACTCGCGCGGCAAAACACAATGGCTGTAGCCTACACCTTGACGCGTAGATGATTAAATACAAAAATACTCAAATCTCAGTTGTTTGTAATCTGATCTTATACAACGTTACTTTTTTGATTGAAAATAACATTTTAAATAAAAAAGCATTCTTTTAATTTTTTTATTCCTAACCTTTTAAAATTTATTAAGGATCAAACAATTCAAAGTGCCACCATTTTAAAATATTTTTTATTTTAGTAAAAAATGGTTATTGTTAATGTACAGTACAAGTAAACGTCACACAACACAAATTTATTACAATATAAGCATAAAATGCACAAATATATCACAATACAAGTACAAAATGCACAAATATTATGGTGATCGATTTCGGTGAACCATGCTCACCTTCCTCAGACCAGAGGGATTCACAAAAGAATTATGGTGACCGAAATCGATCACCATAATATTTGTGCATTTTGTACTCGTACAAAATATATTCGTGCATGTTATGCTTATATTGTAATAAATTTGTGTTGTGTGACGTTTACTTGTACTGTATATTTACCAACACGTATTATGCTAATTAAAAAACTATTGTTAATGTGTATACAGCATGTTAACTCTATAGATTAAATAGTTTTAAAAATAAAAAATAATTAGTAAAAAATAAAAAATGGTGGCTGTACAGGTACCGGAGGTGATTTGGAATTTTCAAATATGATATCATGTCTAAGTTTAATAATAGACACCCTGTATATGTATGTTTTATCATATGTATTTAATGTATATTCATATGATATAACAAAGCTAGTTAAAGTTTACGTTTTATGGAGCTTTAACGAATAGTTTACAGCTTGGTTGTTTCTATCAGATAGTCAACATTGTTTTCTTAAACACGAAATGAACGGTAGTAACAATATAATAGTAACAATAATGTATAACGAAATATACGGCCTACAATAAAACAACAATTCTTATTAATAACTCAAATAAGTTTACTACGTTAGAAAGACAATTGTCTACTAAACATTTTATATATAGTACATTGAAAAAGTACTAAAATGAAGCAACACAGTAAGCAATAGAGAACGTACACTGTTAACACATTTGGCTTTTTAAAAGCTTTTGCTTGTGTTTATCAACCTCTTCTCATAATAAAGTTTAAAAAATATGGTCTGATGGTACAAATAAAAAACATAGCCAATATTTTTATTGGCTTGATTGAGTCCTATCTATCTGACCGTAGGCAGTGTGTAAAAACTAAGGATATCGTGTCTTAATGGAGACATATTTCTCGAGGGTCCTCAGGGATCCATGTTGGGTCCACTACATTAGCTTAGTGTGACAAAGTGAAGAATCTTGATTTTGCCATGAGTGGACTTTGAACTGGACTGATCAGATCACTACTACTTGCCATTGAATATTTGCTGGCATTCACTGGTTGAAACGTTATGCATCTCTTCTTCCATTTAACGTTAAAGTGATGATGGTGAAGACACTTCTTTTGCCTCTCGGACAAACTTATACGAGCGCAAAACTATTGTATTAAATTTATATTCAATCTTGGTTCGGTTCAGTTTGGGCGAGCCGTTGTCCGAGCGGTCTAAGTTGTCAGGACTGTGAGCTTGGGTTAGGAATAGTGCTGGTTCGAATCCGGCCAACTAGTAGACTGGAGGATTTATCAGTAACATTCACCTTCTACTGTACTGGTTCGCCCTCTTACTCTATCTGTATAGGTTCCTCGCACAGACCAAAGTATATGTGGAATGGTCAGAGTAAGGTTAAGGAGGAGATCGGCCTCTCCTTAAGAAGATCTAATGTGTTATAACTCACGAGGCTTACCGAGGCACTTGGCCTTTGGGGAGGAGAGTAGTGGAGTGGAGGGGAGGGAAGTCCCAGTCCCACCACTGTTATACTCCTCCACCATATGACTGATCTATTAGTTACCGTTTAGCCGGTCGAGCTGCGGTTACGTAGAAAGGATTTATTTTTGCCTCCTCTGTTGTTTGTTTACATTTATTATAACGGCCAATCAGTTACATAAATTACATTTATTATCAGCCAATTTATTATTACATTACAACTATTATTTACATTAATAAATGTAAATAAAGGTCGTTTACATTTTTAATTTAAATTTAAATCTCCTATTGCTAAAATAAAACAACATATTGTAACAGGTCCACCAAATTGATGAATAATTTAATAAATTTAAATAAATAATAAATTATTACATTAAATAAAGGGATATATTTAATTGGAATAAATAACGAATGTTCAAATAATACTCGAAAATCATTGTAAGCAAATAACAAGCCAGCCAGGAAAACAGACAAAGGCGTTTATATTAGGGACATCCGGGCAGATGCTTTCCTAGAAATTTGTTAGTAAACACATTCCTGGTTGCATTCGACAAAAACTGAACACCACAAAACGGAACACAGTGTCGACGCATGAATCAACATGTAACCCCCACCCCGGGTCCCAAGCGAAAGACAACGCACAAAATACGAATGACAGACGACATTTCGGTGAGCTCTAAAAAAAAGGAAGCACGCTATAGGCTGACCGAGTGGAGGAGAGGGAAAGCCACGCGGTTCACCCACGGAAGTGAGGCGAGACAGACACACACTCTTTTCTGATCCATCACCAGGGTAACTATGTTGAGGTCCCCAGGACTACAACTTGTTGCTCAAAGTATCAATAAATTTATTTAAATTCACTGTTCTGTTTAGTAAAGTCATGAGAAGCTCACATTAAGAATATTGTTGTGCGGTTTTAATTCAGTTAATAATATTTAAGATACGTTACACCACTTTTAAAGTGCGGCCTGATCAGATAAGTTTATATATATATATATATATATATATATATATATATATATATATATATATATATATATATATATATAAGTATTTTGTAGAAGATGTTTTTAATTATTGTTTTTCTTTAATCATTTAATCAAAGTAAAGAATTCATGTCATGATAATATTTGTTTGAGAGTAAAACAGAGTAATGTTCAAAGTAATGTTAATAAAATAGAATCATGTTCAAAGTAATGTTAATAAATGTTAATAAAATAGATTTGTAAAAAGAAATCTTGGTTTTTGTATTATACAGCTCCACCGAATTACCCACATTTAAACCCTGAAAATAAAGAGTCTCAATTCTAATTAAAATAAAATAATTATCAAATTAAGTAAATAATTGAAATTAAATGTAACCTCACAAAGGACATAGGTTACAGATTGGCGCTGACCACGTGGAGCTGTATAATACCAGTATTGAATTAAATATATTTAAATATATTTGAAATATAAATGCATTAAAAACAAATTAAGAATATATTTTAATTTCATTAAAATTTAATTGAGTAATTGAAAATTTTTTTAGGTTATACTTTTGAACTTATTGAATGCTAAAAAATAAATAATCATGTCAAACATAGACATAGTTCAAAACTCGGAGTTTGACTCCAAGGACTCGGACACTTCCTTGAGTGTCATAAAAGAGATTAATCTAAATAAAAATAAATGTGATGAAGCTAGGCCAAAGTCGAGTATGGAAAATACACTAGCAAACAATTGAGATGCTAGGAAATATGAACACTAAATATGATAATTTAGAAACTAAACTTGATAAGAGATTAGATGCAACAGAAGCTAAACTTGATAAGATTAGTGAAAGATTAGACCAGACCGAGATTAAGATTAATGAAATAAATAATAATCTTGAAATTAAAATTAGGGAAATGAATAATGAGCTTAGGCAAGATGTTAATGAGAGAATAAATCAACTTGAAAATAAACTATACAGACAGGTAGAACAAATAAAAATAGATTTTAATGAAGAAATTAAAATCAAAGAAAATAATATCAGGGAAGAAATAGAGAATAGAGATAGAAAACAGACAGAAAAAATAAATGATGTCAATGAGAGAATAGATCAGTTTGAAGACAAACTTATAAATAAACTAAAAGAAGTAAAAGTAGATGTTAACAGAGATAGTGAAATAAAGGAGAATAGTGTTGTAAATGAAGTAGAGAATGAAGATAGGCAACAACCTATAAAAATAAATAATGTTGAGGACAGACTACTGTCAAATAAAATAGATGTGCTGTTAGAAATGAATAATGACATTAATACCAAACTTGAGAAGTTTAATTTTAGGTTAGATGAAACAAATGTAAAAATGAAAGAAATATATGATAATAATATAAAGCTAAATGAAGAAACTAATATGAGAGTAGATTTGCTGTTAAACATAACCAATGATATAAATACTAAACTTGATGAAATCAATGTAAGGTTAGGCAAAACAAGTGTTAAGATTAAAGAAGTAAGTGAGGGTGTAATGAAACTAAACAATGAAAATAATATGAAAGATGATAAACTCATAAAAGATGTTAATGATAGGATGAACCAGACTAAAGACAATTTTGTCAATAAAACAGAAAGAGTAAAAGTAGACTTATATGTAGAAAGTGAATTGAAGGAAAATAGTAGCAATAAAGTAAATGATCAAGATAGGGAACAAACTATCAAGATAACTGATGTCAAGGATAGACTAGATGAAATAAATAAAACCTTGCTAACTAAATACATAAAAGTAAACATAACAACAACTGAAGTAGACTATGAGCTAAATAATCAAATGAGTAGGCCTAGAGTAAACAATGAAGTAAAAGAACAGATAGGACATCTACAGACTAGGTTAGATAATAAAATAGAAAAAATAGAGAAAGCTTTGACAGCTTGTAACACTAACCTTAAAGGCAAAATAAATGAATTTAACTGTCATGAAAATGAGAAACTAAAAACAATCAGAAATAGGCTAGATGAATTGAATGAGTTCTTTGAGTTTGAAATGGAGATTATAAGCAAATACTGGGGAATAAACAAACAAAAGGAAGTTGAGACTATATTGATGGGGGGTGAAAACTGTGATGTAGAAATGGATGACTTTGTAAATTATGTGATATTATAATATATCATGCTTCTCAAACTTCAAATATAAAAAGAAAAAATTTAAGCTAGTGCTCTCGGACAATCCCATTGATATAGAAAACTAAACTGTAAAATTATCTGTTCAATGAAAAATACCTAAAGATGAAATGATAATAAATCAATAATAGTTGAGACAAGGTAGTTTAAATAATGACAGGAGAATTATATAAAAATAACTAAATAAAGTATGGAGATGATTATTAAATAAAAGACACTTAAAGATGTCACAATAATAAATATATGGTAGTTAAAAGAAAGTAACATTGATAATAATGTGAGAGTTGTGTAAAAGAAAAATAAACTGTAAGAGTAACTGTTTAAATGAAAAAATACTTAAACATGTCATATAATAATAAACAAATGGTAGTTAAAGAATTGTAATATTGACAATAATATGAGACTTGTGATTGAGTAGGAGATTTAAATGTAACATTGAAGTAATATGACATATATTCTAAACCAAGATGATTTAAAGAGATTTATTATAATACTCTTTTATTGTAGTTTGTTTATATTTATATTGATATGACTCAATGAATATAACAATAATGATGATAGGATATTGATGTGAGAATAAAATGATATTTGATAATGATAACTTGTTTATGTCCATATTTTGAATATGACAGTGGTAGGAATGTGAGAGGTATATGAGACCAATATGATTTAAGGAGATTTTTGAGAAATATTTTGTTGCAATAACTTGTTTGTATTTATATTGAAAATAATCAGAAAAATATAACTCTGATATTGAATATGATGATTAATTTAAACTGAGATGATGTAGAAGAGATTAGTATGATAGATGATTATTACAATTTGTGTGTAATAGTTTTGATGTAACTCAATAATGTACATTGTATGTACTTTGATAAACGTATATGATTTTTAATCATTTTAAGAATTTTACGAAGGGAGAATAGCCAGTGATTAATAGTAGTACGATTCTATCCTAATTACAACTCACCACTTTCTAAATTCAAAATTATTCAACGCCAAGTACTCTATTAATCACACAATGGCACAGTTTTTCAGTTTTAGGTGTTAGTCAACCTTGGCAATAGGGCCTAAAGACAAAAGCTTACAGTGATCTGTAGCATGGCTAACATCATTACTAGAGTCATGTTGCAGACACCAATAGATTAGTAATTTAAAACAACATTTTGAAAGAAGTTTGAGAGATGATAGAAATGTAATTGTAATTTTTGTTAGTAAACTTTTTTACTGTCATTGGTGCAAACAATGAGTGATAGGAATCACAAGTAAACATCAGTAGAAGATAATAGTAAATATGAGTAATTGTTGCAATATCAATAATGAATAGTCAGTAATGATTTATTGAAAACTTTACAAACATAATAATGATAATTAACCTCACTTATGTCAACTTGAAATAGGCCAAAGCAGCATTAGTAAATGTATGAATAATTAAACTTTTGTATACAAGTAACATGTGTGTATACAAAAGTAAAGATAGGGAAGATGAAAGATGATTAATTATGAGTATGTTTAAATGTTTAATAAACAATTTTTCACTTCAGTTAATTGCATATGGAACTAAAACTAGGTTATTGTTATAATTAACAGCCTATGATTGAATTATGTTATATTTATTATTTAACAGAAAAGGTAATCAAAGTGATTATGTGCAGATAAAAGGATATTGTACTGATATAAACCTTCAGTGAGACCAATGATATTGTGAACATTCTAGGAAGGGACAATCAACAACACAAATTATAGTGTTAACATACAAGGAGGTGACAACAGAAGCAACAATAAGGTAACAAATAAATAAACTGTTTCATTAGTATGAAATACTACAAGAGTGAACTCGAAGTGATTATTTTATGCCTTGTCATAAAAAAGTGTTTGTATGATAGACTGGGTGATGTATAGCAGTGATCACTTGACTGTTTGGACTTAGTTGGTAGGACATTGGAAGTGTGATCAGGAATAAATAAATTCTCTGACTTTTAATTATTTTTGAACTGATAATTGCCAGCAATACATGTTTTTATGTGAAACAATTTTTAATTGAATAACTTTGTATATCACCAGTGATGAGTGGACAATGTGCATATACATTCTGTCAAGTCATGGTCAAGAATGATAAAATAATTTAAATAATTTGAACATTGAAGGAACTTTGATGTAAATAAAACAAAGCAGGTAATATTTTACAATTACTTGTCAGAGTAATAATGGTACTGTTTGAAGATGTCAAATAATGTTTGTAATCTTGTGAATATTTTAGACTGCATTTTAATTAAATCTTTTAAAGTCAAGAAATATGGAAATATGTTCTAAACTGTATTTGAATGAAAATTCATGTTTATATATTTTAAAATGCTGTTGTAATAATTAAGTAAATTATACTCCACAAATAATGAAATAAGGGTATGAGCAAATGTAAAATTCCAACCATTGATGATATAAAGTTACAATCGCACTTAACTACAATTCTTTTATATTCCACACCAGTATGTAACATATGAATAATAATTCAAATAATAATCGAGCTTTCTTGAAATTATTGAAATATTTTATGATTAACTACAAAATGACTAATAATAAGGATAACTTGCATCAATGACAAAGAACCATGTAGTATGTTTATTGTTAATTAATAATGTATAATTCAAATTGTTCTTTTATTGATCCATGATTGATAATGGTATATGATTTGATAACTTATTGATTTTGATTATTGACTGTTGTTGCAATAATTTAGTGGTTAATGGTTTATTAATTTAAGGATTGAAGACTTGTATAATGATTGATGATATATGTAAAACATTTGGGAAGGTACTGACAAATTGATCGATTATTGATGTAAAATGATTGATGAATTGTTAAATCAATGAAGGATGATTCATTTAAGAATTGATGAGTTATATGATATGTGATTGTGATTAGTAATTATATGATTCTGATGATGGTATACGCTGATGATGGTATACGAGTTGATGATCTACTAATTCTTGATTTATGACTTAGTGATTGTAGATTTGTATTTTATAAATTTTGATATAGGACTTGTGTATTTTTGATTAATGATGGTGTATTATGGAATGAATCATTGATTTTAACTGGGAACTTGTATAATTTTAGATGATGTATAATATTTGACTGATGATGTTGAATTTATGAAGTATTGATTTTTGATTTGTAAATTTTGATTTGTGTATTATTGCTTTTGATTCATGATTGTATATGAATGGATGAGTGATTCATTATTAATTTATGATTTTTGGACTTTTAACTAACAATTTAAACGATTTACTAATTAATATTGATCATTTAGTATTTAAGAGGAAATCATGACTTAGTGATTAACTAATGTTGATTAATACTTGTATATAACTTGATGATGTGAGATCCATTAATTTCTGATGTATAATGTATTGTTTTTGTTTGATAATTTTTGATCCAGGACTTATGGATTTTATTATTATTTTTTTTTTTTTTTATTGATGATAAGTATAGTTCAATGACTTATTGATTTTAATTAATAATTATGTAGGATGTAATGACTGATTAAATGTTGATTTATGAATTATTGATTTTTAATTGATGATTTTTTGATTTGTTGAATTGTAATTTATTAACTTTGATTCTTGATGTATTAACTTTTTATTGATGAATGCAAAGAATGTAATGATTTATTAAAGTGCTGATTTATTAATTTTTAAGTTTAATTGATGATTGTATACGAATTAGTGATTCATTGATTTGTATTGATAATGTAAATGATTTTTTATTGAATATTGATCATTTAAGATTTAAAAAGGGAATCATGATCTGTCATTTACATGATGTGTAATATGTAACCTGGGATTACATTATAAACTAATTGATAGACTTAATCTGGTCTAGATATAATAAATATTGTAAAGCTAAAACTTATCTGAGGAACAACCGACAATTTGGCGAAACATGTTAAGATCTAGATTTTTTGACTCGCACTAATCGTACATCGCAAAAAATCGGGGGTACTGTAACAGGTCCACCAAATTGATGAATAATTTAATAAATTTAAATTAATAATAAATTATTACATTAAATAAAGGGATATATTTAATTGGAATAAATAACGAATGTTCAAATAATACTCGAAAATCATTGTAAGCAAATAACAAGCCAGCCAGGAAAACAGACAAAGGCGTTTATATTAGGGACATCCGGGCAGATGCTTTCCAAGAAATTTGTTAGTAAACACATTCCTGGTTGCATTCGACAAAAACTGAACACCACAAAACGGAACACAGTGTCGACGCATGAATCAACATGTAACCCCCACCCCGGGTCCCAAGCAAAAGACAACGCACAAAATACGAATGACAGACGACATTTCGGTGAGCTCTAAAAAAAAGGAAGCACGCTATAGGCTGACCGAGTGGAGGAGAGGGAAAGCCACGCGGTTCACCCACGGAAGCGAGGCGAGACAGACACACACTCTTTTCTGATCCATCACCAGGGTAACTATGTTGAGGTACCCAGGACTACAACTTGTAGCTCAAAGTATCAATAAATTTATTTAAATTCACTGTTCTGTTTAGTAAAGTCATGAGAAGCTCACATTAAGAATATTGTTGTGCGGTTTTAATTCAGTTAATAATATTTAAGATACGTTACACTACTTTTAAAGTGCGGCCTGATCAGATAAGTTTATATATATATAAGTATTTTGTAGAAGATGTTTTTAATTATTGTTTTTCTTTAATCATTTAATCAAAGTAAAGAATTCATGTCATGATAATATTTGTTTGAGAGTAAAACAGAGTAATGTTCAAAGTAATGTTAATAAAATAGAATCATGTTCAAAGTAATGTTAATAAATGTTAATAAAATAGATTTGTAAAAAGAAATCTTGGTTTTTGTATTATACAGCTCCACCGAATTACCCACATTTAAACCCTGAAAATAAAGAGTCTCAATTCTAATTAAAATAAAATAATTATCAAATTAAGTAAATAATTGAAATTAAATGTAACCTCACAAAGGACATAGGTTACAATATTATGCTGCCTTTGCAAAGTCTGCTCTGGAAATTGGCACATTATAATGCTTATTAATCAAATTATCATATAATCAATATCTATAACAATATTTAAAACAAATAAATAAAAAAATAGTTAAATGCCTCATTTATTAATTAATTAGTATTGATTGTCACAATTATTTATTATTCATCAATTAACAATAACAAGATTAAGCCAGGCTGTAAACAATTTAACAATTAACAATTTAAATGTCAGATGATTTTATTTCCTTTTTTTATTTACCACATGGCACACGCTGATTCGGCGGCTCCCTCACTCCAATTAGTCTACTGCGCATCGCCTGACCAAGTGCCTCGGTAAATCTCATGTTACACCACTCTCCGATCAACTTTTTATTCTAAAGAGTTTAATCAGCTTTGTGAGTATAATACACTGATTCACAAGATTTTAAAAATTAAAAAGATCCAGTTACTTGTCCAAGCGTTTCAGGTTAATGAACGAAACAAATTCCAGAAATACTTATCAGGAAGCATCACACTGCTCTGTATAACAAATCTTTCATTGTAACAGGTTATCGCCTTTGGAATGCACTACCTCACAGTATTAAAATAATCAGTGGGTACCCTCGTTTTGGGGTGGAAGTTAGGGTCTTTTGCTACGGGATCTGTAGTGCCGGTGGGCTGGCGGTTTGGGAGGCTATGTGGAGTCTGAGTGAGGAATGAATGGGTGGTAGTTTCTTTTAAAGATTGTTTCTTCTTTTCTTTCTTTTGATGTTTAATATTAAATTTTGAGCTGTTAGTTTTTATATTTTTTGTTTTGTATTCATTAGCTTTATTAGAATAGGTAAGTATGTTTATTTTTTGATGATTTTATTTAAAATAGTTTTTATTGTATTACAAAGAGAATAAAATAATTTTATGTTATTCTGTTTCGATAACAGTACTTATTATTTGAGGTTAAGTGGTGGAGAGTATTCTGAGTACTAATGTCACCTCTAAATAAAGTCATTTTTCATTTCATTTCAAACAGTAAATAAAATTTTAGTTAGTACTCAAATGGTATTAAACTTGACTTTTCCAGTAACTCAGTAATTGGGATAATGCCATGCTGATCTCACTGTTACAGTGACAATGTGCCATCATCACCAGAAGCACACAAAGCAAGCGGTGTGTCATTTGTCACCAGGACGAGAATGAGTCCCAAATCCCAGAAAAATAGAACCAAAAACATTGTCAACTCTTTTATTCTGTAAGGTACGTTTTTGTTTACGTTCGGTATCGAATAAATAGTTCGCACACTTGCCAGCTAGGATAGTTGCAGCGGGCTGGGTATAATTCCAGGGGTTGGAGTTAAGGAATGGAGTCGAGGCCAACGGTTCAGTACTTTTGATCTCAAAAGATCATTCACGTGGCACAAGACCACAACTCATCATCACCTCTCGCCTCGAGGTAGGTTGAGACAGTGTGGTAAGATATAGGATGCTGGAAATGCCGATATTATATCCTAATGTCCTAAAACCCCAAGTACCGCCTTTCACAGCAGTCCAAAGCAAAATGGGACCTACGAAACCTAAAAGCATTGATTTTACTATACTTAGACTTTATATAGTAAAATCAATGCTAAAAGGTACTTGGGCTACTCGCCTCGCAAATGAAATGATTCAAATAAAAACAAAACTTCTACTTGCAGAATGTAACAAACAAAGCTAATAATAACGATAGATGGGTCAGGACCGCTTTTCTCAGCAGTAACTACTTAACCCCAATTAACTCGTCTCTGATAACTTAAACCTCTCCTCTCACATGCAAGCATTAAAACAAACTACTATATGAATGGCGTTAATAAGCTATTGCACTGCCAGGCGATGAATGGAAATGGCAAGCTGTAATATGTTGAGGCAGGCCCACTTACCTCGTCGAACTGGTTTCGCTGATAACACTCGAGTTGACTGCCTCTGCGGGTTGCGGTCGGCAGTTTTGTTCTAACCGGCCTGGCGCCTCCAAGCGAAGCGTAAATGTAGCAGGCGGCAGACGCGGGAATTTCAAATGCCCTAATTCTCTGTCTGCTTGAACTACTCTTCGTTCAACGTAAATTATTCTTTTTAAAACAAAACACAAAAAAAACTACTCTTCATGTAGCAACCTTACAATTCCCCATAATTATTTCAAGCATTCGTAATTGAAATATTAAATCAGTAATAACACTTTTCAAACGGTTATTAGAACTAAAGAAATGCCCGCTTATTTACTCAATTTACCTATACTTTGTTTCAGTTTAATATATGTTAACAAAATACGAAAAGTAAATGTATGTTCGATAAAAGAAACATATCCTCATAAGAATGGTTACATTTTCAATGGGTTGTTTTGGTTGGGTACAGTAATATTAATAAATTGCTCAACATGGAAGTGTAAATACCGCAACAGTTTAAACTTGTCACAGTTTAGAGGTATATATATATATATATATATATATATATATACTTGTTAAATGTTTTACTTAAACTTTAATAATTTATGTATGTCTTGCAGACTTACTCAATTTGTAAATACTTGCGTAATTATTTCATTGTTAAAATAAAGTTTGAGTTTATAATATCCTTACCAGATTAAAATGGAATAAATGACAAATTAAAACTAAAATAGACACAATTAATTATTAGGTGGTCTGGCCATAATTTAATCAATTTTAATACGCAATTTTAATTTAACGCTCCTTTTCTACACACAGCCCCTCATACACTTATAAAACTTTGAATTCCTATTCACCCTATCCTGCTCAAACTTATGGAATAGAATCAAACCAATAAAGTATATGAGAAAATAGTTCTTCCATACATCCTGACCTTGTGTGACTTTGAGAAATTGTTTATAAAGGTTCTTCCTTATGTTGGGTCTTTAAAATGACCTCATAAAGAGTTTACTTGGCCTTATTGTGTTTAATTAATTTCTTTGTAACTAATAAATCTTGAATCCTATTTATAATCAACTTTAAATAGGTATAAATCAATTATTTTAAATGTTGTATATATAATCATACTTGTTCTTCTATTTTACATTCGTTTGTTCGATCTGTTTAATTATTTGGGAATGAAAACAAAAGTTCCTGGAGTAAAGTTTGCTCGTCTTTACGCGAATTATATTCTGAAGTAAGTAGACAACCGTGAACTCAGTTCATTCGAACTGTGTAAGTACGACCACTTTATAACTTATAGTCTGCTGTAACAAAGTCGTCAGATACGCAACGTAAGGAAGGTTTGACGTAGTTTTAATTTGATTCAGTCATATGACCTTGGTTAAACAAATTTGTCCAACTCATCAAATCCAAAGTAAATATGATTGTTTGTATTTTAGTCAACAGGAAACCGATGAATCTTAACCAGTGTTAAACCAAATATGTAATTTTGAGTGTTATTTTTCTGTTACCAACATTCATCGTGCCTCGTGCTTCAATTCAAAGGACACTCAACTGCATAATATACATCGGGTGTTTCATTGTATTACTTCCACCAGCTGTAAAAACAAACAATCTTGTCATGTTTGACAACATTCTGTTAATAATTTGAGGTGTTTGACAAATTGTTATGAACCAAAGTAGCGTTATTTAATAACAATAACAAGATAACAATACAAATTGTAAAATAACTAAACATAAGATATTTATCTGTGTTCTGACAATCCTGTATGTACAAATTTAGCTAACTTAATTCTTAGTCAAAAAGTAATTATTTGTTTTACCAACTTAAATTTTTACCATATTTAAAATTGTTGGCAATAGTAAGGAATTGAAAAAAAACTAATGAAATGAAATGTACAGCCCATTTGACAAGAGAAACTTATTTGATATTCCAATACCACTCAACACAAAATCAATTTAAACGAAATGAAACGAAACAAAACAAAACGAAACGAAATACTGGACAGCTCTACTATACACTACAGTAACTTGAACAGTCCAGT